>JAYKAV010003247.1:0-31406 GCA_035582835.1 Phoebastria nigripes
AGACTCCCTGATTCCCATCCATAAGCTGATTCGTCGACTGTAGAGCCAGGGAGTGATCAGCAAGATTCACTCACCCTTTAATAGTCCCATATGGCCAGTGCGAAAGTCTAATGGAGAGTGGAGACTAACAGTAGACTATCTGACTGAACGAAGTTACGCCGCCATTGAGTGCTGCCGTGCCGGACATGCTAGAACTTCAATACGAACTGGAGTCAAAGGCAGCCAAGTGGTATGCCACCATYGATATCGCTAATGCRTTTTTCTCAATCCCTTTGGCGGCAGAGTGCAGTTTGCTTTCACTTGGAGGGGTGTCCAGTACACCGGGAATCGACTGCCCCAGGGGTGGAAACACAGCCCCACCATTTGCCATGGACTGATCCACACTGTACTGGAACAGGGTGAGGCTCCGGAACACCTGCAATACATTGGTAACATCATTGTATGGGGCAACACAGCAGAAGAAGTTTTTGAGAAAGGGAAGAAGATAATCCAAATCCTTCTGAAGGCCGGTTTTGCCATAAAACAAAGTAAGGTCAAGGGACCTGCACAAGAGATCCAGTTTTTAGGAATAAAATGGCAAGATGGGCGTCGTCACATCCCAATGGATGTGATCAGTAAAATAACAGCCATGTCTCCACCAACTAGCAAAAAGGAAACACAAGCCTTCTTAGGCGTTGTGGGTTTCTGGAGAATGCATATTCCGGATTACAGTCAGATCGTAAGCCCTCTCTATCAAGTGACCCGGAAGAAGAATGATTTCAAATGGGGCCCTGAGCAACAACAAGCCTTTGAACAAATTAAACAGGAGATAGTTCAGGCAGTAGCCTTTGGGCCAGTCCGGGCCGGACAAGATGTAAAGAATGTGCTCTACACCGCAGCTGGGGAGAATGGCCCTACCTGGAGCCTCTGGCAGAAAGCACCAGGGGAGACTCGAGGTCAACCCCTGGGGTTTTGGAGTCAGAGATACAGAGGATCCAAGGCCCACTATACTCCAACTGAGAAGGAGATATTGGCAGCATATGAAGGGGTTCGAGCTGCTTCCAAAGTGGTTGGTACTGAAGCACAGCTCCTCCTGGCACCCCGACTGCCGGTGCTGGGCTGGATGTTCAAAGGGAGGGTCCCCTCTACACATCATGCAACCGATGCTACATGGAGTAAGTGGGTCGCGCTGATCACACAACGGGCCCGAATAGGAAACCCCCATCGCCCAGCAATCTTGGAAGTGATCATGAAGGTAAAGATTTTGGAATGTCCCCAGAGGAGGAGGTGACGCGTGCTGAAGAGGCCCCACTGTATAATAAACTACCAGAAAATGAGAAGCAATATGCCCTGTTCACTGATGAGTCCTGTCGTCTTGTGGGAAAGCATCGGAGGTGGAAGGCTGCTGTATGGAGTCCTATACGACAAGTCACAGAAACTGCCGAAGGAGAAGGTGAATCGAGTCAGTTTGCAGAGGTGAAAGCCATCCAGCTGGCCTTGGATATTGCTGAACGAGAAAAATGGCCAGTGCTTTATCTCTATACTGACTCATGGATGGTGGCAAATGCATTGTGGGGGTGGTTGCAGCAACAGAACAACTGGCAGCGCAGAAGTAAACCTATCTGGGCTGCCGCATTGTGGCAAGATATTGCTGCCCAGGTAGAGAACCTGGTTGTAGAAGTACGCCACGTAGATGCTCACATACCCAAGAGTTGGGCCACTGAAGAACATCAAAACAACCAGCAGGTGGATCAGGCTGCTAAGGTCAAAGTGGCTCAGGTGGATCTGGACTGGCAACATAAGGGTGAATTATTTATAGCTCGGTGAGCCCATGACACCTCAGGCCATCAAGGAAGAGATGCAACATATAGATGGGCTCGAGATCGAGGGGTGGACTTGACCATGGACGCTATTGCACAGGTTATCCATGAATGTGAAACACGTGCTGCCATCAAGCAAGCCAAGCGAATAAAGCCTCTTTGGTATGGAGGACGATGGTTGAAATATAAATATGGGGAGGCCTGGCAGATTGATTATATCTCACTCCCACAAAACCACCAAGGCAAGCGCTGTGTGCTCACCACGGTGGAAGCAACCACCRGATGGCTTGAAACATATCCCGTGACCCATGCCACCGCCCAGAACACTATCCTGGGCCTTGAAAAGCAAGTGCTATGGYGACATGGCACCCCAGAAAGAATTGAGTCAGACAACGGGACCCATTTCTGAAACACCCTCATAGACACMTGGGCCAAAGAKCATGGCATTGAGTGGGTATATCACATCCCCTATCATGCACCAGCCTCCGGGAAAATTTAACGATACAATGGACTGCTAAAAACTACACTGAGAGCAATGGGTGGTGGGACATTCAAACACTGGGATACACMTTTAGCAAAAGCTACCTGGCTAGTCAACACCAGGGGATCTGTCACCTGAGCTGGCCCTGCCCAATCAAAACTTTTACGTACTGTAGAGGGGGATAAAGTCCCTGTAGCGCACATAAAAAATATGCTGGGGAAGACAGTCTGGGGTACTCCTGCCTTGGGCAAAGGCAAACCCATTTGTGGGATTGCTTTTGCTCAAGGACCTGGGTACACTTGGTGGGTAATGCGAAAGGATGGGGAAGTCCAATGTGTACCTCAATGAGATTTGATTTTGGGTGAAAATAGCCAATGAACTGAATTGTATGATGTTAATTGATATATAAAACTGTATGTCATCACTTCTATGATTGCTATAGGCCATATCAACAGTATTACAGTAAGAATCACCCAGATTAATGAAGAATGAACTTTGATGAAACCAAACAAAGCGCAGCGGTGATGGAACCAGAACTGGCTTCAGTGTGCAACAATCCAACACCACACACCATCTCTCCTGCCCTGAAAGACTGTTATGACAGATGGAGCCCAAAAGTCATGGACTAAATGAACTCAATGGACATTTTAGAGGGATGGCCCATAGACTAAGGGAATGATATCTCTGTGTGTGTGTATGTATGTGTATATATATATCTCTCAAAAGATAAGAAAAGTGGTGGTGATTAATTAGACTGTATTGGAAGATGTGAAATCTAGGCATGATGTAGATGGTATAGAATAAGGGGTGGATACTGTCCTGGTTTCAGCTGTGATAGAGTTAATTTTCTTCCTAGTGCTGTGTTTTGGATTTAGTATGAAAAGAATGTTGATAACACACTGATGTTTTTAGGTGTTGCTAAGTAGTCTACCAGTCAAGGACTTTTCAGCTTCCCATGCTCTGCCAGGCGCACAAGAAGCTGGGAGGGAGCATAGCCGGGACAGCTAGCCCAACTGGCCAACAGGGTATTCCATACCATGTGACGTCATGCTCAATATATAAATGGGAGGCGTGGTCCAGGAAGTAGCAATCGCTGCTTGGGTATCGCTCAGCAGGTGGTGAGCAATTGCATTGTGCATCACTCATTTTGTATATTCTATCATTATTATTATTATCATTATCATTATTTCCCCTTCCTTTTCTGTTTTATTAAACCGTCTTTATCTCAATCCACGAATTTTACTTTTTTTTCCCGATTCTCTCCCCCATCCCACTGAAGGGAGCGGGGAGTGAGCGAGCGGCTGTGTGGTGTTTGGCTGCCTGACGAGTTAAAACACAACAACCACCTCTCTGTTTGCTAGTCCCGACCAGGAACAGAGTGGGCAGAGCTCCTGGTTTCAGCAGTCTAGCACTGCGGCTATTCACCACAGATCATGACCACTTTGCTTCTGGGAGTTGCTTCTGAACGTGTTACTTCTGACCACACCAGAGGAGGATATCTAAGRGGGAGCATCACTGAACGCTCCAGTGCTGAAGCCAGGCACAAATACCTGCCTTCCAGTACAGACCTCTGCTGAAAGCACTAACTCTTGTTTCTGAAGGCCTTGGTGATGAAGGAGGCATCTCAGGTGCTTCAACCCTGCACAACCAAACTTTCAGTAGTGGTGAATAACCTTGTGTCATCAGTCATAGAGTGATACTGCAGTGGGGAGCAAAGCTCAGAGAAGCACAATTATTCATAAAAAAACTCAAAACAGAGAGAGTGGGCAAAAAAAWTATTTCATATGTCAATGAGAGCAGTAACAGAAAAGTGTATTTCCAAACGAGTGTTGTGTGTTTGGCCAAAACAGTGCTGACTGCTGCAGCTACAACCTTCTCCAAGTTATTGTTACTTGTGCTTAGGGAGCAAAGACTAATGAGAAAACAGTGCTAGCTTCAGGCTGTTGTTTTCTGCACGTTGCATCAGCTGTAGCACACCACTAGTTAAAGTCAGTTGTAACTCTCTTTTGAGATATCACAGTACACCTATAAAGATGACTCAGGCAATTTCATATACCACCAATGAGTCCTTAAATGGTACCACCTCTGGCTACTATCAATCAAACCCATTTGTATAGCCCATTGTTAACTCCACGGTACACCTATCTCAAAGAACCTTTTAGAAGACTGCTGTGCTCTGTTAATACCCACACATTTTGTGAATAAATTAAGAATCTCTCTTTTAGGATTTACTAAGGTGTATTGTAGGAATTACGCTCCTGAAAAGGGCCGGTACCTTTTCTACATAGCGTCTCTGCTTTTCAGACTTCCCTCAGAACCAGTTCTGGTTGACTCAATGTCAACATAACACTTATTCTTGTTTTCCATTTCTTTAAACAGTRTAAGTATATAGCTTTGTAAGAATCTTTCCCTTATTGTTCATCTATAGCATTGTTTACAACACTGCAATCAATTTACATTTTCATAATTTCACTCACAGTATCAAGGTAGTTTCTGAAGGAATATTCTAGAGACAGTTGTGACACTACAATGTATTTATATTCAGTATCCCCTGAATAAGAAAAGGCCCTCCTGAACCATCTATAGCAAAATAAATCCACCTTCTTTACGGGAAATCAGGGAACCTTTCTTTCCTTCAATCAATGGGGTTTATGGTTGCTTTCAGGAAGATAAAACAAAGAAGGGAGCTGTCAATCCCGCTGGCCCCAATTTTATACAGCATTGCATAAACAGTTGTGAAAACGCAGTTTGCCATCAAAAACTTACATTTGTTTCCAGAGAACACTCCAATTGCCTCTCACCTTGGGACACAATAAAATATGGATCTGGGCTTGGATAAGGCAAGGCTGAAAGACAGCTTTAGAAATTAAATTGTAAGCATCCAGGTTTGTGACCAGTCCTGCCATTCTTGCACGCATTAACCGCTCATTAAGTCTTCTATTTGTTCTGTTAACCCCACAGGACAACTCACTGCTTCTCAAAGCAGATATAGGTGACRGATACTGGCATAATGGGTTAAAAATGAAATTAAGTATAAGGAAAACCTACAATATGCATCTCTTACGGGCACAGCTGCTCCACAATTACTTCCAGCAAGGAGAAAACATTGGAGTTAAACACAATAGTGTATTTTTRTGGCACAAGGTATCTTTTTCTGTGAGCATGGGTGGAAGAACAGAGCCCTATGCAACTTCCAGTCACTTGAAACTGCTTAAGCATAGGTACACACACAGAGAAACACACGTACGAGCAACTCTTGCAAAAGACAGCTAATACGAGCTTAGAACTGAACACAATTATAGTTGAATTACAGGTATTTTTGCCAAACCTTCAATATGCCTCATGCTTTAACGAAAACAAATGTAGCCAGAGATTTGAGGGAGAGGGGATTTCCATTTTCCAGTAATTACCAATAGAACATTAATTATATGCCTACACACAAGATCCTACTATTGACTATTTCACTGTGTGAAGTCCTAATTAGCTGTAATTTTAACACTGTATATCACCCAGACAACTACATTTTCTAAAGGAAGCCTGAAAGCACTATTTAGATGAGAATTTAGAAAAAAAACCAAAACCAAAAAAAAAAAACCAAAAAACAGACAAAACATCTACCTCAGATGGTGTTAAAAAAACATGAGCTATAGGCTTACCATTCAAAAATCGAATGGAAAAAATATAATAAAAGACAAAGCATCTGCTGCAGTATACTCTCTGCTGTGATAACAAATGAAAATGAACTTTTGCCAGACATGGCTGTGTAGAAAGAGGGCTGAGATGCTACAAGTGCATGGTGACCCATGGTGGCACTACACAGCAGTCCACGGGGACTGATTCACAGAAGTCCAGGAGACCTCACAAGAAAGAGCAAACTAGGGAAATGTTCCCCCATGACTGCTCCCTGTGGCTCTGACCATCCCGTGCTGAGAAATTACTGTTGTCGATATCATCATAGCAACAAAGAACTCACGCCACAAACCTGGGCTTTATCCGTACAGGCCATGTGCAAACACAGAGCAAAAAAGAGAGACTGTAGCTGAAGTAGTCTGCAATTTAAATACAGGATAGGCAGACTTTGAAGCAACAGGAGCGGTGGTGAGGGTATAAACCGGGTCAGTGGCAGAACTGATCCCAAAACCTGAATTCAGAGCTCTACATCCTGAGCAGAGGGAGGTAATTTTTTAGCATGCCAGAGTAAGGCCCCACCTCCTTCAAAAATACAGGTATTTAAAACAACTTTTTGTCCTTCAAGTCTCCTCTTTCATCAGGGTTCATCAGGCCCTTGAAGAGTATGTCTACACAGGTGACTGGATACAGGCAGGTACCTCTCCTCACTCTCCAAATTGGTCAGATATATGCCAAACCCAATCTGGAAGCCATGCAGAAGTGTTAACATAGCACTGAGCGAGCTCATTAGGCTGCAGGTCCATCATCTTTTTAATCTGGTCCAAACGGGACTCCTGCCGAGCGCGATGAGGACCAGCCCGCTCTCCCCCCAACTGCGCATCTCTGCTGACTCCTCGGTGCATTTTAGTCATGCGTTGAGTCAGACCCTGGAACTTATCCAACTGAAAACGAGGCCAACAGCAACAAGAAGAGCGGATTTGCATTTGGCCACAAGTGATAGTACCAGCACAAGCGAGAGATCAGGAATGCATAGCCAGAGGTGAGGCAGGCAGGCTGACCTTTTGGCAGGAGCCCACATTTACGGCAAATTAAAATGACTGCTGAACCACTGCCTTTGCCTGGCAGACGCGCAAGTTTTGGTTAGCTCCAGCACAGCTTCACCTTAATACAGGTGAACACCTCCTGGACAAGGACTGCCTTTGTGTAACAGCTTTTTGTGCCAGGGAAGTGAACGTGCTTCAGATGATACTTATTTCTAGGTACGTCTGGAGATGCCTAACTCTTTCTGCGATCTACCACTAATAACTTAGATAATGTTAATCTCATTGGACAGCATTGCAATATTCAAACTTTCATTTCTTAAGCCTCCTTTGTGGACCCAGGACCTTTAGGGAATACTAATGCTATAATTTTTAATAGTAATAATGCAATAATAATGCAGCTACAGAGCAATGCTAACATCATCCCCTGCAGCAGTTATCCCCAACATTTTCCTACAAACACAGCAAAACCAAACAATATAATAGGATAAGCAATTTTCCCCAACCCCACTGAGTTACTCTCCACATGCCCATGTATTTTTTTTTCCTCCTTCCTTATGCCCTCATTTACATGATCTGTCCCTTGTATAGATCAAAATTACTTGTCATTGGGAAAAAAACCTGGCAAATTGATTAGAATTAGAAGCTTCCTACATGGAATGTAAGGAAAAAAAACTGAGAAGTTTTTTTACAACGACAGTCTAATGCTGCAGACCCCCCCCTTGGAGCAAGGATCTACACTCTGCCACAGGACYTGAAATCAGCAGTATCCGAGAGATTTATGAAGACATCAGCCACTCATTCGTGTTCCTCTACCATACCACRCAGACCAAATGGCAGTCTCTGTGCCTTTGGTCGTATTACCCGTATTCCCTGTCACAATCCTTCTGCCCCATCATTACCCATGTTCTCCATGCCAGCAGCCCCACACCCTCCCAACCTCCCCAACCCGAGATCCAGGTCTGTCAGATCTGAACTGACTTTGGAGAAAGCACGGGAAGTTTATCAGTCAAAGCTGCCTCCATAACAGAGCCGCAAACTTCGTGCCTCTGTTAACAGGCCATTCCCTACTACTTTTCTGGCAGTCTATCTCTAGATTCTTCTTTTTTTGCCCAGCTGACATGCTACGGGTTTTATTTACTCAGGCTTTTCTTACATAGTCTTCAAGATGTTATAAAACTACATTTCCCCACCACTAATCTAAACAAGCCTTAACAGGGATTAGAATTTAAACCCAAATTGGCAGAACTGAGGAATTTGCAGCTTTGTTACAGTATCAGATGCATCCTTGAACATCCTCTAAATATAGTAAAAGGCTGGCCTAAATCTGCTATTGCTTCATGTTTAATTCAGATACCTTTGAGTGAGTGCACCTCTCCCTACCCCCCCAAATTTTCTATTCTCATCACCTATGTATTGAAGTCTATGGTGACTTTAACTTAGACAAACACCCAAAACACAGAGGAAATGTTTTAAAAACTTGTTTCTACAAAACTAGTTTATCAGAGRGAGAGAACACAATACATCTGGAGATTAAAGCACTACATTATAACAGGGATTTTACAACTTCTCTAAAGCAACTATCAGTGAAACTTTTAAACTAGGTAGTTACTTTAAAGAGAAGATGAATACATTATACAGTAATGAACAGAACTTGCACTTTCCTATTCAAGAACATTACAGGTAAGCAGGAAATGATGATGCTTTTGATACAGTAGATGCAAATGAAAACAAACTCCAGCAGTAGATCTCTGAACTGCCATCAGCTTCTTATCAAGTGGAGATGAAGGTTCCCAGAATGCCAGCACACGCAGAAAGTTACACTCTAAAGTAGCGTGCCAAAGCAATGTGAGCTTTGGTATTAAAAGCTTCTGAAAGGCCATGCATTTTATTACACCTTTGGGATCACCTAACAGTTCAATTTTACACTTATTTTAATACAAATTCAAGTGAACCAGGATTAGAGCAGATACGGATTTTGGAGTACATTTTTCCAGCCTAATAATGACCTTCACAGATAGCGAAATCTCAGTCTAAATGAAGAAACTAAATGAAGGCAAAACTAAAAAAACTAAATGAAGGCAAAACTAGTCTTTTGACTGAATTTACAGTGCAATATTTCAGGGTGAAGCAACTCCCAGTTTTACTGCTTCTCACTGCAAGATAATGGTCTGTCACTAGTTACTTGTCTCTCTAGTTATGCCCTTAAAAGGCTCCGAGGCAAACACGTAAAAGCAAATTGTTCTGAGTAACAACATTACTGTAAAGGACTGTATAAGACAAGACAAGGTCACATGTCTCCAGTTTCTAGAAAACCGAGGATATCCTCACAGGATCCTGTAACAATATTTGGGTTAAATCTTTGTGGTGCCATGTGGGTGGGTGGGCAGCAGGGGTATCCAGTAATTTCCAGATCAAGAGACAGAAAACAGCACCAAGGCTGAGAATAAGCAGCCCTCCTCATACGACTAAAACTCTGTCACTGTCTAATACTACTCTCTAAAAAAGAAATACGTATGGGCCTAATAGCAGGGCAAACAAAAAGGCAAGCCTCCCCTAAAATTATACTAGATCTTCCTATTTTTTTTTATAGCATCGCACTGAAGATTACCCCTACCCGGAGCAAACCCTGCTGTGAAGCAGAGCAGGAGCCGCTCACCACACTCCTCTCCTCATTCATAGGGTTGCACTCCGGCTTGAACTTTCCCAAGCAGAAGCCGAAGCGCCGGCTGGGCTGGGGCCGCCGCTCCCTCCCGGGGCACCGCCCAGCCCCAGGGGTCCCGCCGCGCTGGGTCGGGGCTTGCCCCCGGGCCGCGGTACCTGCCCGGCACGGCGCAACCCGGCCCCCCGGAGCCTCCCGCCACCGCGGCAGCCGCGGGCGCTGCAGCCGGCCCGGCCCCGCCGTCCCCGGCCGGCTGCCCCTGCCGCCTTCCTCGCCTCTCGGGCATCATCCCCCCACAGCGTCGCCTCCTCCTTTGCTTCCCCCCAATGTCCCCCGGCGGATTGTTACCTTCAATTACCGCTTTTCCGACCAATTCCTGTCTCCAAACCGCTGCCCCCACCTTCCCTAGCGCACAAGCAACTCCCGGCAAAGAAAAGGAGGAGGAAAAAAGAAAGAGAGAAAAAAAATCACAAACCTCTCCTCCCCCTCTGGGTCTGATACTATATATCCGGCCGGGGGAGGGAGGAGCAGCGCCTCAGCTCTGCCTTCCCCTCTGCCGCCTCTCGCACCGAGCGGCTGCAGCCGCGCGTACCCGGGGAGGAGGCTGCCTGCCCGGCCGTGCGGACCAGCTCAGGCCGCCCTCGGTCGGCTCCTCTGCTCCGCCTTGCCCGGCCCTGCTTCCGTGCGGCCGAGCCCAGGCTAAACGGCAAGCGGCGTGGCTCTGCAGCGGGAGCCGCTAGGCACGCCAAGCAYGCCGGGGTGGGGGAGAGGGGCCATCCCCGGCGGGACTCGGCCCCGTGCCCCCCGCCTCAGGCCGCTCCTTCTTCCCCGGTCCCCGCCACTGCCGGCATCGCCCAGCAGCAGTCAGGCAAAGCCACGTTTCGCTGCCCCCTCCCTGCGCAGCCTGCCTCCGCCGCTCCCCCCGTTAGCCGTGCCGCAAGGTACCCGGGCACGCCGCAGCAGCCCTCCGAGGAAGGCAGAAGAGCAGGCGAGAAAAGGCTCCCTCCCGGAGGGCTCCTGTCCTTACCGGGGTGGCGGGGCTTCTCTGCCGGCGCGGCCGCCTCCGGGCTCCCCGGGGCGCTGGGGCCGGGGCGGCGCGCAGGGGGCGAGCGGCGGCGGCGGCGGCTCCTCAGCACCTCCCCGAGCCCCTTCCCTGCCCTCGTCCTCCCCCCGCCTCCGTCTGCCACGGAGAGCGGCAGCGCTAGGCGTGAGCGGGCAGCCGGGGTTTGCGGGAAGGAGGGCTGGGCTGCAGCCCCTGCAGGCTCCCAGGAGGTGAAAGGAGGCAGCCGGGGAAGGGGGGGGAACAGAAAGCTTTCTAAATCCATGACGAAGGGGCCGGGCAAGTGGTCCCTCGGGTGTCCTCCAAGGTTATTACACCTCCTTCTCTCTTCAGCTTAAAGCAGAATTTACCTCTGTGTTTAAAGTGGTCAGGAAGAACGTTGTACACAGAAACAAAGTTATAAAATCGGCATATTAAGTTAATTACTCAATTTGTCTTATAAGCATTAGGAAAAAACCATGACATGCAGCATACCTACTCTGCCACGAATACCTACCTTTGCCACGAATATTAATTTTCTCACTTCAGCTATAGAAGAGACACCCTTAGAAAGATCTTTTCAACCCAACGTGAGGATCAGCAAGATGTGGTGCTTTTATATCCTCTTATTACACTTACAGTATGTACAAATATTAATTAATTTTACGAGGTTGTGTTTATCTAATTACTGTCTTCAATTTATTAGTGGTGAAAAAAAGCCAGCCCCAGAGAGGTTGGGTAAGATGCCCACTGATCACTGAATCAGTATCAGAGCTGTCAGCAGAACTCCACACACAAAGGGATTAGGTACTACACCCACAGTTGCAGTTCTCCAACCTCTAGCTCCTTTCTTGAGTAGCTTAAATGTTACAGGTGCCTGCCATTTCCACGTGAGAGCTCCCTGCGCATGTCTGTTTGCACACCTGGGCACTAGTAGTTAAAGCCTAAGACTAGGTGGAGTCTCCAGAGCCTTCACGTTTTCACCTCATTCTGGCCTGTGTCCTTACAGTACACATCCCACTGCTCTTAATGTGACACCTGGGCATAGGACTCTAGGACCAATGTGGACCATAAAAGTCCAAATTGCCCAGGACACAAGATCTATGTCAACCGCTCTTCACGCTACACCTACAGAGTTGGAGTAGGGTTATATGTGTGGGGTCCGATAGAGCCATTCAGGCAATTCATCCCACACAAAGGGGCGGGATGTAGAGTACATTGACTTCATCATTTGTATAGATCTAAGAAAGGCTGCTGCCTTCACAAGTAAGTAGATGCTATCGCATTGGATTGGAGCACTCAACAGGAGAGTGGAAGCTCTGGCTTCAACTTCATTTTTTCATTTACAAGGAAAAACAACCTACAACTTCTTTCACGGTTGGACTCAATGATCTTAAGGGTCTTTTCCAACCTAAATGATTCTATGGTTCTATGATTCTAGCAAAGGAGTTTCAGATTCATTCATTGGAAATGTAGCGGGAGGGAATTTGCAGGCAAAAGAAACCACAGGAAGTGGTTCTTACCCAAGGAAGTCCCAGCTATTTGCAGAGAGTGACTGATGGTTGCTGGGATAATTCTGAGTAAACAGGGTTTTGGTTGCCTACATCTCAGGCATATGCTTTAACATAAACATCTGCCTTGACAGACTGGCCAGGCCTCTGTCTAAACTGAAAAAGCCATACCTGAACTGCCAGCTGAAGGCGACTACTTGGCACCAAAATGGGGAACAAGTAGACAAAGATGTGAATTAATAGAATAGGCAATCAGGGTGGCTTTGTTCAAAGACCATGATCTTGCAGTCTGAAAAATAACCAGAAGGAAAGTTTCTGGGAAGCACAGAATGTGAGAGAACTATTGCTAGCATTATCTTTCAGGACATTGAATAGGGAGCTTGATAAGCATCAGTTCTTGCAGAAACTCTTTCAAGAGACATTGCATGGGGGACAAAGTACCTTCAAATCTACGAACCTATAGAAATTCCTTTGTGAAGTTTCAAAAAAGCAGGCAGGCTTGAAGAACAGTTCCCAACTAAGGGCCAGTTAGGACATTAAACAGGTAGTGTGGCAGAGACAGTTCATGACAGCTTCCCAGAAATCTCTAGAAAAAAGTTGAGGGGATAATTCGGTTAAGGAGGTGAAGAAACAAGAAAGAATCATTAAAACAGTGCCAACCTGAGAAGGCTACCCTTTGAACTGCTGGACTGAAGGTAGTAATGCAGCTCTCAAATGTGTCAAAGGCTGGGGGAAATCTAGAGGCTTGACTGAAAAAAATGCCTTTTAGCTAGTTATAGTAGTACATCACAAATGCTTAAAAGGAGTAAAAAATGTAAACTCTCCAGGGTACTCTGCGCCAGGGAAACATGAGAGAGATTAGCCTTCGTTGTTCTTTCTTGTGTAACCCTCTTAATTCCATCATTAATTGCAGTGACTGAGCTGGAGAAAGAGCTGTTGCAAGCCTGGGACTTTAGTCCATGTCACAAGGATGAGGCATGAATTTGAAACCAACTTTGCTAGAGATTGCATACACCTGAACTTCTATCTAAAGCAGTATAAGGAAGACGTAAAAAAAATGGTAGATCAAACTACCATTAAACAATTTGATGCAAAACTGCTTAAGGGAAGTTGCCTGACGAGGGTCCATGAAGCTAGTATTGGAAGAATCGGAACAGCACTTCCCTCACTTCCTTTGACAACGTGCCCTAACTTTATGTCTAATGGATTACCGAGGGGCAGAAGATCAGGATGAGAGAGCTGAATGTTTGAAACACATAACTGAGTATCTTTGGGACAGATTAGCCTCAGTATAAAACCCCTCATCTTTTATGGATGATGAACTAAGGAACTTTACAGTTGCTTCACAGAAATTAGGGAAGGTTGAGCAGCGTCATTCCTGCAAGGTCAGTCAATATTTTTCTGTTGCAATTGCAGATCTGTACCAGATGCAATGATGCCTTACTGTAACCTGTTGACATATAGCCTTACCCAGTGTCTCATTTCAACACAGACCAAAGCACAAACATCACCTGGTGAGGACTTGTAGTTCTTTCACCCTTCATATACCAAATTCAGGAGTATGGTTTAGGTATGAAAAGTTTTGTTTCGAATAGCCTATGGATTCAAAATGAAGTGTACCTCTTTTGCAGGTTTAACAGTACATACTGTCTCCTTGAAAAAAAGCCAAACCCCAAGAAACTCATTTTTCCTCGAGCTTGATTTACACATCTTTATATCATTAAAAAGTTAGACACCTTAAGAGAATGTCAACAAAGCCTTAGGAGCACAAAGCCAAGGAAGCACTTAAACAGAGTAATAACTTAAATACCTAACAACAAACCTCAAGCCATTCACAGGCCATTAGTGAAAGAATCCTATCCTAGCAAGGATAGGATCTAAATGCAAGAGTGAAGTGCTTAATCTGCTCATTTACACAAGAAAATGAATTGCATACAATTTCTTAAGAAATTACTTTAATTTAAGCTCAAGTAACTGGCCTAGTTGCAGTTTATTTGTGGTATATCTTAGTTTTACCAGAAAAAAAATCCCACAACAGCTGATTAGTTTAAAAGCCACTCTATGGCACTGACGTCTTTTAATAGATGAAGCACTAAAGAACTTCATTGCTGTTAAAATAAACATCACTGGCAGTAACTCTGTATGGTGCCCACACTTGGTTGAACACCCAAAATCGGTTTAGTACTCATCCTGACTCTTAAAAGGCTGGACAGAACATTTGTGACCAGCTCTTGAAAAATATTATTACTTATTTTGAGGTTAGCTGTTATCCTGAACATGGAATTACTATTAGCCACAAAAATCTTGCCAACAACTTTGGAAATAATAAGCACACATATGGGGTTTTGTTTGTTTGTTTGTTTTAAATACGAGCAAAGCAGCTCAGTCTGAAGAAAGAGTACAAGAGCCTAGAAGATCTATAAACTGGAAAAAAAAAATCCAGATCCTTAGGGCTATCAACATATCAGAAATCTAAGGCAATCTAAGGGTGAAGGTTCAGCAGCCATTTTAATATTACTGTTTATTTTTCTAATAGAAATTGCTAAAGTTGTCTGACTGCTGAAATTTATTTTCTCCCTGCTTTTTAGTTTCACTTAACCTTCTTCAACAACTTCTTTTAAGCTTGCCTTTTTCATGCCTCATTTCAACAGAGAAAAATACTTTTATTTTATTGAAAGCTTGAGGAAATCTAGTTGGATTATTCTGGAAAGTGTGTATACTTTCAGATATGAGTACTTCACAGATTGAATTAGGTGTTACAGACATGGACCTCAAAAACAGTAGAAATTGGGGTCTTCATCCTTAGTTTGTCAGGAAAATCTGATGCCCTTTACACCACAGTATTAACATTTACATTCCTACTCATTAATATCTATGTGAATCCTATTTGTTACATCTGAGTTCATCCTGCTTCCCCTATCTGAGACCAGAGCTAAACAGAGGAGGCCTCAACTTTAACAAGAGCATCATCAAGGTGAGAAACGTAAACTACTTCTTCCCAAGTTCAGCTACGTGAGGGTATGAAGGCAGGTCCTCAGTTCGTACAAAGACTTCTCCAAYTCCTGGCTTTAGCTGCAGTGCTGACCAGCATCCCTGGTTTACCACAGACATGAGAATAACCACTTTGGCTTTTGACCCACAGACAGAAAAATGGTTTGCTTTATCTGGGCAAAGATATGTTCTAGTTTCCCCACCTGAGATCACGCTTACAGATAAAATGATGCTGTCTTGCATTAGATCCTGTTGCCACCTAAGCATACACTACTCACATTAGGAAAGAGCTTAAAATATTGCACACTTTGCAGGTTTAACAACTATCTTATAGAGAGGTTCACTGCCTGCTAATTAGTAGGTGGGGAAATCTGGGGTTCATGTCGTATCTGCGGCCCAAAACAAAACATCTCTTCATTCTCCTGGGGCACACTGTTAGCAAAGGCTCTCTTAACCAGGATCAAGATCTAGTCAAAGAACATCTCAAGAAGCATGTGAGAAAAATGAGGTAGGCAAGGATTAGGTCATGTTGTAAAACTCTTTCTGTTCATTAAATACACACAGCTCATATTGTTCTAGCTCCTCACCATGTTCATGGCACAACCCTCTGGGCAAGAAAGAGGCCACACAACTCTCAAATTTCACAGCCTGTGTGAAACACCCTTCACTCTTTCTGCAAGCAAATGGAAAAAAGACATTGTGATAACATTTCTGGTTTTATACTTGCTTGAGAAAGTAAGATTTATCAGAGTAATGAATATGTTTGCGTTCACAAGAAATGATTCATAACGTTTTTAAGAAATTATTTTCCTAAGGGCATTTGCTGCTTAATTTTGTGGCCTCTCTTTTAGTTAAAAGGACTCATTTAACAATATCAAACTTATGCAATGAGTACTGTTTCAAAAATATCCTTTAAGAGAATTCTGTGTCAGTCTTTACCTTGTGCTTCCATCAAGGTAAGTTTTAATGCCACCTTTCTCTCTCACGTCAAAATTATTTTCTTCAAACTCTCTTGAGTAAAACAGAACATGGAGAATAACTCAGAGGTAGGAGCAGGTCCAGCCACTGCTCCTGAAGTGTCTCCATGTGTGGCGGGGGGTCTATTCCTTTTTTAGGCCAGAACCTTACCCGATGCTAATCGATACAGCTCTGCTGATTCCCTTTTACTGGCGTAATAGAGAGAGAAGGAAGAAAGGCAGCTGGCAAGATGTTTGCAGTATAAAAATACAATTTACAGAGACTGGTGCTGCTGTCATAATCATACAGTTATGAAGCAAGACCATCTCCTGCAGGAGCATCCAGGAGATGCTAAGTGCAATGCACACGTGCAGCCCCTCATGTACACACCATTCAGCATGGGCTCATTAGGTTCACGATTGAGCTTTCTCAGCTGGCTGCGGAGAATCTTTTTAACCAAATGCTTAAAAGGCCACGCTTGAAATATTTATTTCAAACTCAATTTTCTAGTCATGATTGATATAAATCCCAAAGTTTATTGCTTGCTTAGAAAACTACAGCATCTGTAGTAGCACTGCCTTATTTTGAGATTGTATTTCTGACTAAAGAATCCCAAGAGAGTATGTCAAAGTCTCAGATAGGGTTGTTCCACATGCACTATCCAGATGCTGATCAGCTTGAGAAGCAATAATAATCTGTCTGAAGTCTTGTGAGATTGTACAGAAAACAAGTGTTACATGCTTTTTTAGGATAATAAGATGGACAAGGATCATAGAATCATAGAATCATAGAATCATTAAGGTTGGAAAAGACCTCTAAGATCATCRAGTCCAACCRTCAACCCAACACCACCATGCCCACTAAACCATGTCCCTAAGCGCCTCATCTACACGTCTTTTAAGTACTTCCAGGGATGGTGACTCCACCACTTCCCTGGGCAGCCTGTTCCAATGCTTAACCACTCTTTCAGTAAAGAAATTTGTCCTAATGTCCAATCTAAACCTCCCCTGGCGCAACTTGAGGCCATTTCCTCTCATGAACAGCATGAGAACAGTACGGGGTCAAAACATCTACAGTTTCCTCTGAAGAGGACTGCAAGTACTTGATAYATTGGGAAACTCATGCTACCGGTTCTCAAAACTTACTCTTGAGCATCAACTTTTTTGTTGTTTTGTTTTCATTTTATTAAAAGATACGCTTTCTTTGGCTCCTTCCCAGACATCAGTGTTTCTCCAAATTCTTGCCACTGAGAGCGATTCAATCTCTGTGAGGTACTCCGAGGAAAGCAATCATTTTCTATTAAGCATGCAGGGGGGAAAAGAAATATAACAGAAAGCATACAAAATTAATTAACCTTGTTTTTTCCCCCAGAAATTTCTACCTGTAGCTTTAAAAAGTTGCAGCTTGACCTATGATATTTATGTTGCTTCGAGGTTGAAGTTATCCTATTACCATTGCGATACAGGAAGGGAACTTCTGAGAGGAGCTGATTTTAGGTAATATATAATTCTACACTTATCTTTCACTTGCATTTTGATAATATACTGCTTATTCAGATGAAGATTCTGAACTACAGCTAGCAGGATTACCTCCTCCAAGAGCACATGTATAAAACAGACTGCAGAGCGGCACAGAGATAGTTTAGCTGTCATGAAAAACATAACTGTGGGTGGAGGCCTATGGGAATAAAAAAAAAAAAATCAAATCCAATAACTATTAAGTTTATTCTAAGCGCTGTGTGATGATGCCAGAAAATCATGTCTTTATTAAAATAATTTTAACCAGCCACTCACTTCTACTTATGGCTGCCCAGCTTCATTGATCTGAAGGGCTGGACTGAAATTTCTTTTACATAGTGCTTATTTAGCAGCCAAATGTTAAATGAACACCTGTTATCTCTATGGCTTCCAGTACACAGTTCTGATATTTCTGACTTAGCAAGTCAGCTTGCCCTCTAATCTTTTCTCTAATACGGTTGTTACTCCGGATTTAGGAAGGGTATATCCTCTGCAACTTTTATGAGACCCATGGTTACAACGTGGCCAGTGTGCACACACATTACACAAAACTATCATCCCAGTGCTGTTGATACAGTTTTGATTAGGTCTGAGTCATGATCCGTGTTGCTGGGTGATGGCACCAATGAAGCAAAATGAAGCAAATAAAACTTGACTCAGGACTTGTTCACCTGAATTTCTGCTTTGCTGCTGTCCGTGCGGGAGGCTGGAAGCACACTCACAGAGTTGCCCGCACAGAACTCCCAGCGTGGTCTGCTTTCAAGGYTGTGGGGACTTCAGCCAGCTTGTCCTCACACAAACACTCTCTGGGTTGTGGCTATGCTCCAGTTCTGCTGATGTGACAGCAGTCACACAGATGCACAGCCCCTCTTTCCTACCCACGCTGAACCAGGATATGTCAGCTAATCTTCAAAGTTCACACACCCATCACTATAGCCCACCTAATACCCATCACTATACCCCCCCACACCTTTACGGTTGGACTTGATGATCTTAAAGGTCTTTTCCAAACTAAATGATTCTATGATTCTATAATATACACAAAGTGAGTGAAGCAAACTGAAACATAATGGAAGATGTGTTTTTTGAGTCATCTTTTAGACAAATCCTAAAATTATGATTAATGGAGTAACAGACATCTGAAAAGTAATAAATGAGTCAAACTCCAAACAGAAGATTATTTGCCACATATTACAAACAAGTTTTAAAAAATCATTTTGCTACTGATATATATTTAGCTTTTTTTTTTTTTTTCCTTGGAGGAGGGAGGGAATTAATTAGTTTAAGTAATGTTGCTTTTATTTTCTTAATACAAGGAATCCACATTTTACAGTTTCACTTTTTTCCCGATAATTTATTAGCCTTCACCCAAGGTACAAGTGAAGACTAGGGACTCTGAGAAGAAACTTAAAAATTAAGCCTACAATTAATATTTAAAAGTAAGAAGATGATATTAACAGATCTTGTCACCTGTCAGCCTGATTGAATTTAATTCAAACCTGGTGTTCATGATGAAGGAAAATCATAGCTATGCAATGGAAAGCTGCCAAGAGACTTTGGAGAGGTTGATTTCTTAAATAACAGTAATCTAACCCACTTAAAACTTCCTCATGTGGTCATAATACCTGAGGAGATAGAGAAGATGGCAAGTGGTTGAGTGCAAATAAAAAAAAGACAAATGTTGATTTTTAAAAAGAATCCTACTAGCGCAAGAACTGCAGTGCACAGAAGTTTAAAGGTTAAAAGGTTTCAAGGAAATCAGAAATTTGAGAAGGTCAGACTAACATGCCGTTATGCATTCCTGCTGGCCACACTATTTCTGATACAGACCAGGATGCCGTTGGCCTTCTTGGCCACCTGGGCACACCGCTGGCTCATATTCAGCCGGCTGTCAACCAGCACCCCCAGGTCCTTTTCCGCCAGGCAGCTTTCCAGCCACTCTTCCCCAAGCCTGTAGCGTTGCATGGGGTTGTTGTGACCCAAGTGCAGGACCTGGCACTTAGATCGTCCCCCTATACTCAGCACTGGTGAGGCCGCACCTCGAATACTGTGTTCAGATTTGGGCCCCTCACTACAAGAAAGACATTGAGGTGCTGGAGCGTGTCCAGAGAAGGGCAACGAAGCTGGTGAAGGGTCTGGAGAACAAGTCCTGTGAGGAGTGGCTGAGGGAACTGGGACTGTTTAGTCTGGAGAAGAGGAGGCTCAGGGGAGACCTTATCGTGCTCTACAACTACCTGAAAGGAGGTTGAAGCGAGGTGGGTGTTGGTCTCTTCTCCCAAGTAACAAGCGATTGGTCAAGAGGAAATGGCCTCAAGTTGCGCCAGGGGAGGTTTAGATTGGATATTAGGAAAAATTACTTTATCGAAAGAGTTGGCAAGCATTGGAACAGGCTGCCCAGGGAAGTGGTTGAGTCACCATCCCTGGAGATATTTAAAAGACGTGTAGATGTGGCGCTTAGCAACATGGTTTAGTGGTGCACTTGGCAGTGTTAGGTTAACAGTTGGACTTGATGATCTTAGAGGTCTTTTCCAACCTAAATGATTCTGTGATTCTGTGATTTGAAATTAGCTGCTGTTTTTCACTGATTCAGTGTCAGCACTGAATACTGAATAACCAGCAGAGAAACATCATAACACTGCAAAGAATTAATGAAATACCTCATGTTTTCAGGTCAAATTATGGCTAAACAAATAACGCTCTGTGCATGTCTGAAGTGACTTACATCACAAAATGTCAAGCCACTTTGCATGAAGTGATTGATGCCAGCCAGAAATAGGATCCTTGTCACATGAGCCTTAATCCTGCTTTTTTAACCATAGACCTTACAATGTTTGTACTGTAATCTTTCAACTTTTTAATAGGGGTTCAAAGGTCGAATTGGTTATTTCCTGATCCACTGATCTATAAATCTGTAAATCTCCAGGTGACAGACACATGTTAGCAGTTTTCTGCTATACCATATTTTTTATTATTTCCCCAAATTATTTTGATCTTTATCCAAAACAGTATGATCTGGAAATCAGATTAATACTGCACAGAAATATGAGCTGACTACACCCCAATATTTCCTGTGTTTCAGAAATGAAACTGAGCTTCAAAAACCTTACAGAAGTCAAGCCAAAAATCAGTTCTGGGGTATGCATTTACAAGGCTTTTTCATTTTATTGGATTTTCCCATCCCTGAATACAATGAGATACATATTACAGGAATAAAGTTACTATGAGAGGACACCTAGTGGTATTTTGCAGAAAGTCAGAGATGTGCACTAGATTTTCTGAAGGCACTCAATTCTTTATATATATGAGATCATGCTATTCATTATTCCCTACTGATGTCTAGGTTATGATATGGAGTACCAGATATTCCTTGAGAATACCAGAGAAAGTGTCAGATACCTTGGCAACTAAACTAAAGAAAGCACAAACCCAGTTTATTCATATAATTACTACAGAATATTGTATCATTCTTTCCGCACCTTTGGGCATGAAGCATTATTCCATAACAAAAGGGCTTAGTGTGCAAGGCCACTACACACCGGCAAGCAGGACCTAGTCCAGATATGAGAAAGCCACACAGAGCAAAGGCAAGACAGTCTAACCTGTAGTGAGCTACTGCGCATGCTTCGTAGTTCCAGATTTGGAAGAGCAACAGTGATGAAGCTGAAGGCAACTGTGCAGCAGTGCCATATTTAGACAAGGAGGTCTCTGGCTGTGAGGTAGCCATCACCCACTTCAGTGCAGTGGCGTCTACATAAGCTAGATATATGAACAACCCAGATAATCAAATAAGGGAAACCAACAGCAAGGTGCAACAGCACAAACAAGTAGATTACAGTCCAATAAGCATACTGGCATCAAATCCGTGAGGTCTAGCAGGCCATGCAAGATGGTTTGAAAGCCCCTTCTCAGTTATTTGTAATATTTGTAATGCCATTGTAAAACAAGGGACAAACAAGAGTAAATACTAGCACAAAAGACAGTTGAAGTGAATTGCAAAAAGAGAAGATATAGCAGATGTCTTGCTTGAAGCTTGCCAAGAAAGATGAGTCTGGTGGAACTACCAGGGAGTCAGTAGGAACATCATTCAAGGGCTAACTGCTTTTGCACATTTGAAGTACTTCTGCTAGCAAAGGTACAAATTAGTATTAAAAAAATCCAGATCCATATCAGAAATACGGAGTTCTACTACAATTTCGTATACAAAAGAGAAAGTATTTAACATGTTCTTTAACCTGATTTTCTGGTTCTCATTTCTATGTCTCATTTGGTAGTATTAATTTCTTACATGTGCAGATGTTTTGTCTTCATGCAGTTTGATAGCACAGGCTCTTCCTTCAAATATTTTCTGTTTCTTACTGGCATTTCTTCCTGATGTAATCCTTGCCATAAACTGTCTTGGCATGAGTAGGGAGTGTCAGCATTTCAGCAAAAGGATTCGAAGTGTGACAAACTCTTAGTAAACCACTAGAAGCAGGGTTAAAACCCAATTATCCAGTAAATATTATTAATTACTGGGCTCCAAAACACCTATAAAGTTCCAGAACAGATGACTGTTGCATGATCTACAGTACAGGGGTTCACCTATCCCTGACCGTTAGCCCCCATCTGAGAAGCACAGGCTCTGTGATCTTGGCAAGCTTTGAAAAAAGAATTTTTTTGTTGAGCTGTACAATAGCATCCCATGCAAGATAAGAAAATTAAAGACCGAAGTGAAATTGAGACAGTGATAATGACTCAAGAGAAAAAATGACAACATGGAAAGTGTCAGACCTCAAGATAAAACATTGTAAAGTCAGAAGGCAACTCAGCCAGAATAAGGATGATCCTGTTTAAATAGCACAGGCCAACAGTTTCCCACTGGATTGTCAGCTGCCTGGCCAGCAGACTCAGGAACTGCCTGCATGGGAGTGGTAGGCATACTAGTGCTTAGCCTAGTATCACGTTAGTTCTAGTTATCTACTATGAGTATTAGCCAATAAATGATTGATGTGTACCTAAAAGTATAATCCTGCTTGCAGGGACTCTGAACGTACTAAAAGATGCTCAAATAAAAGCAACCAGTTGGCAAAGGTTACAACAGGGTTGTGTTACAGAGAAAACAAATTTTTTATTCTTTCCTGTGGTAAAAAAAGGTGATAAACTTGGTGAATAAAGGACTGAAAAAAGAAAGTTTTTGTTCTGGTTTAATAGCTTCCAGTTTTGTGGCTTTGATTCTCAAGTAGCCTTCTTGAGAAGATTTATGTGATTCCTTTGGCTCTGGAGATGTCTATTCCCAGCATTTGCCCAATCTAATTCTTCAGTAAGAAGAAACAGAGAAACAAACAGTTAGAGTAGATCACCATCCTTTTGTTATTGACACAAAAAATAATCTAAATCAGTGAAAAGGTGTGCGTGTTTTAAGGGACACCCTGAAGCAGCACTGCTCATCATTTACTTTTCTTTAATGGGGCAATGGCAATTGCTAGGTTAAATCACATTCTACACAACAGTCCCAACAGTCAAATCCTTGGGCTGCCTGAAGAACTTAACTAAATAAAACCCTTTAGTAGCAAATGATTGAACCCAAGGAGTCAAATTTTCAGGCAGCTTAAATTGCGCTGATGAGCTTCCTTCGTTCATTATTTTCACTGCAGTAAAATATCCAGTCCTTGTGCAGATCACAGTAAACACAGCTGAACTAAGATAGCCACAGTTTAACAAAAATGAACCTTAAATTAGTAATTGTGCAGGACTGCAGAAATAATTTTTCAGAAAAAAAATTGAGATCAAAGGTTTTTCAGTTTTCAATTTTTCAGAATTCAATAGGCATCTCAGCTATTTTGGTTATTCTCTTTCAAAGTGCTCTGTTCTTGAATTGGCAAAAATAAAAATAAGATGACCATAACAAGAGGAAGAAACCATATCCAATCAACTGTGCAACTGAGACAAAGATCAGAAACCTCAAGTACCAGTGGTAATTTGGACAGTTGGACTAAGATGTTGAAGAGATGACTGGATGGTTTTGTTTTGTCTTTTTAATTATCACTCAACAGCAACACAGTGAGATAAAGAATATAAATGTAAACACATTTCAATCCTACACATTGCGTCACAGACACAACCTTCTGAGTTCAATGGGATAATAGCTACAGTTATCAATATTTCTTTCTCACATGCTACCCAGGATCTTTTTTTTCTTAGTCTGGTAGCAATGTTTTGTATCATATCAACAAATCATTATTTTGCCTTCAGAAAACATCATTGATACCATACAATGGTAGCTCCATTCCAAATCAACTACTTCATTCTCTTCTATACTACTGTATTTAGTTACTACAGCATGGTTAGGTATTACGAATTAATGAAAGATCTAGGTTTTGGTATTAAAAATTCATCTGTATTTGAACTAGTTAAATAATGAAATATACCTGCAGAAAGGGGTGTTGTTCCTCAACAGATATCCATATATTTTATTTATTTATACCTGATGGCAGTTTTTCTAGTGCTGCACAAAGTCTGGTTAAGCTCTTATCTTCCAAAGTCAAACACATTTTGGGGGGGTGGGATGGGGAAGGAAGAAGGGAGAGATCCTGGGGGTAGTCAATACTCCATTAGGAATAAAGAATAACTATTTACTGAAGCATGAGGGTCAATGGTTTTAAAACTCATTTTGAGACATAAAGCAAGCAAGACAAGGTGATGTTATTCACTTCCATCGCAGGCCACCATGTGCACACATGAAATAACAGAGCACTGAGCCCAAAATAGCTCAGAAAGTCCTGTGTGTGAGGACTTTCAGCAATTCCATTGTCTACTAAATCCTACCGCCTCTTCAGCTTCCAGTGATGCTGATCAGATTTGTGATGAGCTTTGCTACTCAAGCCCACATTTTGACTACATTGTTAAAATGTTCTGCTATAACAGAAGTTGATAGGATGGCACATTGAGTCCAGATGCATCAAACCTTGACTAAGGTAACACAAGTCAGTTGTTAGTGGGCAACATCTCAAGGCACTAAGTAGCCATCCTTATATGGCAAGGAGAGAGAAACGCATCGGCCTCCTCTATATATAACTACTTTCTTACCAAGTGCTTTTTGGGCTATCAGGATGCACGGCTCTTGCAGAACATATACAGGACTGGAAACACATTTACTGAYACTTGTGGTGCTTGTCAGACTCTACTGTTTAAACTGTACAGGCATGGCCACAGGAGGTTTCTGAGTAGGTAAATCTAGACCGAGTTTTAGCACTTAGAAATGTAAAAAATTCAAAGCAAAATAAATGAAAAAAACCCTCCAAACTGCATGTGTGATTTTGTAATTGTTCACTGAGAATGTCCACCCCATCCTTCTTACATAAAAAGAAGTTGTTTGTACACGTGAAAAAGAAGGTGTCGCGGTTTAACCCCAGCCAGCATCTAAACACCACGCAGCCGCTCACTCACCCCCACCCTCTGGTAGGATGGGGGAGAGAATCAGGAGGGCATGAGTAGGAAAACTCATGGGTTGAGATAAAAACAGTTTAATAATTGAAATAAACCAAAGTAGAACAGTAATAATAACAATGATAACAACAATAATAGAATATACAAAGCAGGCGATGCACAATGCAACTGCTCGCCGACCGACGCGTTGCCTGATACGCAAGAGCCTGTCCCGTGATGCCAGAGCCCCCCCCAGCTAGTTTTATACTGAGCATGACGTCACATGGTATGGAATACCCCATTGGCCAGCTGGGTAAACTGCCCCGGCTGTGCTCCCCCCGCCAGCTTCCCATGCACCTGGCAGGGCATGGGAGGCCGAAAAGTGCCCGGTGCAAGCACCACCCAGCAACACCCAAAACATCAATGGGCCATCAACGCTCCTATTATACCAAACCCAAAACACAGCACCCCCCCTCCCCCCAGCCACTGGAAAGAAAGTTAACTCTGTCCCAGCCAGAACCAGGACAGAAGGAAAGCTTGAGAAGATGGTAAATTTGCTTATCTATCATCGTACGGAAAGACAGAGGAAATTAACTTCCAGAAATTACAGATAACAAGTATAGAAAGCAAAGAAACCAACAAAGTGATAAGCTTGCACTGATTTCTCTATTAACAAGGTTAAAAAAAAAGACAAGGAAAAAGAATATTTGAAATAAAGTTTTAAGAAGTTTTGTTGTTGTTTGCAGCTCTTTTGAGTTTAGAATTCCTTATATAATGAATTCTGGACACCAAAGGCAATTTCAGCAATCCAGGCTTTTTGCAGGATTACTTTTCCTACTTCTGAATCAAGTCTGGGAAAAAGATCAGGTTTCAGAGGAAAGATGAATGTATATACAAATTTTGGGAGGAGAGACAGTACTTGAGCTGAATTATTCTATCATGTCCAAGAGGGGAATAAAAAATTCACCAAAAAAACAGGAAATGCTGTTTGTGTGGGAAGTGGGAAAGGCAAAGGCTTAAGATGCACAGGTGTGCTTCAGTAAAACAAGTGTATTATTGATTTTTACTGCAATAACAGCCAGAGACCTCAATGATGGGTCAAGGCTTTACTGGGTGAGGCACTGGACAAAGCAAGAGAAGAGTCTTGGCCCACCAAGCTCTTAGTCCCCTGGAAGACAGACTCTCTGCAGTAGTAAAATGCTGAAGTGGATTGCAAGCATGGGGCATGGTGACATTCACAAGAGTTTATAGGATTAAAGCTATACAACATTTTACTGGGTGTAAGTGGCAAGATTTTGGTAGCGAGGGGGCTGCAGGGGTGGCCTCTGTGAGAAGAGAACAGGGGCTGCCCAGTGCTGGACACAGCCTGTCCCAGCTGGCTCCAATGGACCGTGACCATAGATGGACACAACATGAAGGAGTCTTCATCACAGCTGTGCTTATGTCTCAGCCTCTCTGCTGTCATTTACCTACCCCACTCTGAGCTCAGATACCTTGCTCTTCCCCACAGGATGGGCGCATCCTTCCCCTTACCAGGCTCTAGCCAAACCCAAATGGCCCATGTTTTAGACTCTTCCTCCAGTGGGGGTGGTAGTAAGAGTTTAACTTTCTCTTGCATCAACTGGAATTCCAACTCCAACCGCACTTTGCTCTGTGTGAGAGCACGGTCTGAACTCCACCCTTGCCTGTCCCACCTCGGTAAGCATGCATCTCTTTGGGACCTCTTCCAGAAAGCATGTTTAAAGCTATTATTCAGAGTGGTCCCCCATTTGAGACCATGTCAGGTATGTATGTCTCCTCTTGGTGTGTTTCAGACCCAAGCTGAGCGCTTCTATAAGTCTCCCCATACCTAAACCAACAGATCCTGTTGAACAACCCCACTTTGCTGCTACTGAGAGAGAGGAGACAAGCTTACCTTCTGCTGTTGGAGAGCCCTTACCACAGAAGAAGGCTGATTGAGGAAAAGCCTCTCTTTTTTGGGTGTTTTGAAGGGAGAGGTATAACGTGGTCCAGCATCACAGCACAGTGAATCTGTCCTGGCATGAGGCAGGGGTGTTTAGCACTGGGGCAAAGGTTTCTGTTTTGAGAGTGAAGTTCAACATTTGCAACTGATGCTACTGCTTCATTTAAAGTATATAAACCTCTATTATTGAAGAAAATATGGTGCCTCTGTTAGATAGTTTTTTGCAGCATTATGACTTATAAAAAGCTGTCAGGAGGATTTGAAGTAACATTCTCTACTGCCTTCCAAAATTTTCAAAAATTGTAAAGATTTTGAGTCTAAATTTATGCTTCTAAAATAATTTTAGCTTTCTTCCCAGTTTAGCACTGAACATCCAACAGCTGCCAATGGGAGTGAGTAGGTTTCAGTTGTGAAAACAAAATAGTTGATGTTTTGAAAGGCTGCATCCAAAGGAGTTTTGTTCTGCCTAATGGCCAAGGGCAAGATTTTCAAAGATCAGTATGTAAGCTGGAATTTAACAGTAATCAAGATACCAGTACAGGTTTAAATTGGGGGGGAGAAGCTGAAGAGACCACAGAAGCTGTTAGACCCCACCTGGGATGGCTGGTGGACTTTTACATTATCTGACAATGGCAGAGCACCCTATCTCCATCCACCCCTTCTTGTTCAGATCACAGCTAGGTCTAGCTTTGCAAAATATGGCTTAGAAATCGTCCCCCTTAGAATCTGCAATGTAAAAGGCCAAGCTCTCCTTCCTGAAGGTATGGGGTCTGATGCAAAAAGGAGGATTATTTATCATCCAGCTTTGAAAGAAGTACGAGAAAACAATTGCCTACCCCTCAGAAGGAAAATGCATTGCATGACTCAGCTTTCCTGTTTGGTTGCTGAGAGCAGTTTGGGTCTGAAGGCAACAACACTGAAGCATTGAGCAACAGAAAAAGATGGTTCTGAGCAGCCTTGCACGCTGATGACAGGGTATCATTTAAATCTTTCTTGTAATGGTGGGGTGAAGAGCAGGGAATATGAGTCTTCAGGACACATGCAAATGTCCTACATTTATTGGACCTCCAGAGTATTAAAAAGAGTTGTTTGAATGCTCCTCATTATTAGGCAGAAAGGAAGGGAAATCCTAATGGAGGCACAATGACAGCTTTCCACTCTGAAGGGGAGATTTACTTGGCAACATTAGCCTCCCTTTTCCTGGACTCCTCACAATCCTYATCCCTACCAGTCATCTGTCATGGGCTTTGAAACATCAGGTCATCATTATTCACTGTATTCCTAGCATGACAATTTCTTCAGCAGAATTTCATGTGGTTTCTGTGACATTTTGTTATTGTTTCTTTTATGAATGTTAATAAGATTTTCTTAAAGGGAAGGGGGGGGGAAGAAAAAAAAATTGAGCTTCTGAGGTAAACAGAAAGGAATAAAACAAAAAAAAAAAAAAAAAAAAAAAAAAAAAAAAAAGGAAAAAAAAAATCAACCAAGAAAAATATCTCTAGGTTTTATATAAAAAAAATTCTAGCTTCGTCTAATTAAAACTAGTATATTAAAAGATTCTCCTAGCATCTTACACTTGAGATGTTAATATGGAAGAGTAGAGAATTAGTATCATGTTGACAATGTAAGAAATATGAGTAACTGAGAGAAGGGCTGTTAAAATGTTTAAAATTAAGTTTGTCTTTCTTCAGTCATGCTACTTTCAAGACTGAATTCACATGCATGAAATGATACCACTACTAAACACTTATCATCACTATTGCTTCAGTAAAAATGTGAGGGTTCAGAGTACATCTGTGAAATGCTGCAGTCCAAGGAGGAAAGGAAGGAAAATCTAACATAATGCTCCTGGGACTTCCGAGGGAAGAAAAAAGAGCATTCCTGCCATGACTTTAAACTGCAGTGAAAATATATGCCTTCTCTATTCACAATACAAAGTTCAAAGCCATATGAAAAAGGAATCTAAAACCTGCTGCATATAATCTTTAAAGAAAAACAGCATTTTACACTAAACTACAGAAAAGCAAAAATGCATATACACAACTGGTTTGCAAGCATATGTTAGGTAATCATATGATGCAGCATTAAATACGTTTAGTAAGGATTCTGCTGGTGTCAGTTCGCTGGAGGAGATGTACTTCTCAAGCTTTCTGCTATTTCCAAAGCAGCATTTCTTGTGTTTCTCTGGTGATGTGCTGTCAGTTTTTGGGGCTCCAAAGTAATATAATCTTTGTGCTGTAATGAAAATATCCCCTTGGGGTTAGCATGCTCACACAGTGAATTGCTTCTAATATACCTTGCCTGACTATTACTCAAAGCTTTGATCATCCTTGAGCACAGAAGAACCTTTTACATGCTGAGTGGGGAGGCAAAGTATCTAGTTGTTATTTTTGACTGTTGTACATTTAGTATGATCTCTTTGCTTTGTTTTATTTAAACCTCAGTTTCTCCCTCTGGAAAATGAATATATTAAAATATATCAGCCTCATAAATGTGACAGGAGGATTAATAAATCTACTTTTACAAAAATCCTCAAATGGAACATGAGAGAATAGGAATTTTTGAAATTGTTTACTTCCAGAAACATTTTTCTTCTTCGTCTGCCTACCATTTTCAAATATGTTGCTCCAGCTTTTAAGAAACATTTTTTTTAATCTGCAGATAAATTAAAGCAGAGGAAAATTCTAAAAATACTCTCAATGTGTGAATATAGTCCCTCAAAGTTTATTTTCTTAGCTGTATTTACTAAAGCCAGAGCACTTTGGAAATGATATAAAAATATACATGAAGATTTGCAGACATTTTTCTGACAGATACTCTTCCTGACAAACAAAAGCTGTGAACCTTTACAAGTGTATTAGCTAAAACTGTACATCTAGGTACAAGTTCATGTGGATTTAAAGGTCTGTTGGATCAAGGTCTGAATTCTTTTTGAAAACATAGGTTGCTATAAATAAGCAAGACTACCTCTGTTTTGTAAGAATAAAATCTGTGCATACACCCAAGCAAGCAGACTTCCAGCATTTTGCAAAAAGTGTGAAAAGTCCTGTTTATATCATTTTTTCTGAAATTCAAAGGAATTGAGACAGTATACATGTATGGACATACATGTCTCAGCAGGGCTCTAAGGAAAGCTAGGTAAAAATTATCTTATGATTTCAGTGGAAATATTAACAAAAGGTAAACCTTGGACATGATTTTTAGAGCAGAGACTTTAAAATAATTCCTAGTGGTAGCTTTGGCAGCTTGGAAAAGGAGACAGCTCAACACAAAACTCAAAAAATCTCCCCGAACTCATTATTAAATGGATTAAGAAAAAAAAAAAAAAAAAAAAAAAAAAAAAAAAAAAAAAAAAAAAAAAAGATCTGTACATCAAGAAAAAAAACGAGTCTTGAAAAAGCCTCATTGGGTACAAGATGCCCAAATGTCTTGATAACAGGACCCAAAAAGAAATACCAGATAAAGATGCTGTTTCAATTCTTGCTGTGAGTTCAAAGGGAACAGTTAACAGGGCGAGTTAAATACACCACTGTCAGCGATCATGTTTAGGCATACGTTTTGGCGACCTCCAGCTACCACGAACTGCATCACATTCTCAGAGTCAAACTTAATATCTCGGGCTGGGGCATCTTTTGCCCTTAGAGCCCCATTCTTCCAGAATCTGTAAGAAAGGCATTTTTCTTCTCTAGATTAATATTTTAATGGATTTTTTTTTTTTGTATTTGTTCTGCTTGTTGCTGTGAGCTAGATTGCCTGGAAGCAGAGCTTTTGTGAGTCAATCATTTATATATTCTAAGCGGAGATGGGGAGAGGGGAAAGAAGTAGCATGAATAAAATATAAAAATAAAATACATTGCTTTATCTGACCTGCTTGAAATGCCAGATTAATGTCTGCTTGATCTAGTTCTTTTTTTTCCCTTGTCCATCTAACAAGTAGTTTCATAGCACTGTGTTGAACACAGTTTATTTTTACCACTAAAGCCTTGGATCCCAGTACAGGTTATTAGTACTATGACATGAGTTTTAAAAGCTCAATATCAAGAACATAACATAAATCTTTTTAAAGAGGAAAGATTTCTGTGACGGTGTGCTCCCCCTGCCCCTGACCTGACCTTTTCCTGTAACCCTGCTCAAGCCATAACCACCTGTGGTGATCGTGATGGATGTGTCTGGTCGTGATGGATGCATCCAGCTCAAAGTGGATTCAGGAGAGACAGATAACAACACAACAGGCAATGCGTCCACCTAACCACAATGCTGGGCAATGTCYGACTCAAGCCAAATTTGGAAGGAACTAACGTCTACAGTTGGTATGTAAACATGACTGTGAGTCAATCATCTTACCCCCATAAATAGTGGGCAGCCCAAGAGCCCTTTGAGCTCTCCTGCCTTTGAGCAGGAGCAGGGCAGCA
>JAYKAV010003247.1:36385-140546 GCA_035582835.1 Phoebastria nigripes
CTTACATCAATAAACATATTGCTGCTTCTCTCTTACGAGTGAAGTGCATCTCTCCCTCTCACCCCATCCGCAACAGCATCACTCCTGAATCTATTTAACTCTAAAGCACCTTCTCTTAATTGGAGTATTTTTCCTATTAATTTCTTGAGCTATTGTGTTTAAATAAAAGCTTCCTCGTGGTCCATTTAGTTTTACTACCTGTACTCTAACCACTAGACCAAGAAACACAAAGATCTGGAAGTCATGATGCCTGCTTTCTGTACCCAGCTGTGCCATCCTTGTAGTGATCCCTGCTGTTTCAATTTCCTCAGCAGAAAGGGAAGGGGTGATAAAACTTTCAGATATTTAAAGCAATTTATACCAAGTTTGTGGTTGTTATTAAATTCCAGAAGGTTGGCTTGTATTTTATATCTTATCATACCAAATTCCAGTGCAGATCTCAGGACATTTTACAAGTGATAATTTATTGCAGCTCTTCCGTGAGAAAAAAACCAGAAGGGATCATATAAACTAGCTGTACAATAAAGAACTCTGCAGAGATTCATTAGTAGAGCCGATTGAAAATTGGATTTCTATTTTCTGATTAAGTTTTAAAATTTGTCTTTGTTCAAATTGGGATGAAAACCAGTTGTGAAACCAGTTTTCCTTTGGTTTTGTTTTGCAGAGCTCAGAAAATGTCATTGAAGAAAATTGCTTTAGGGAATTTGCCATTTTTAAAAGTGCAGTTTGAAATACAAAGTATCAACCAGAACATTACTTTTTTTAAAAAAGTATTATTATTTAATGATTTTTCATTAGTAACAATAACAACATTAGACCAATGCTGATGACCTAACCTGATGTGGAATAAAACAGTAGAGGTTTTTTTAAGCATTATGGGCAGTCGTCTCTTAATGATGACTGAGATTTCTTCTTCTTTAAGTTTACTAAATAATAGTAAATTAGACCAGTTACTAGTAGTACTACAGCATAAATGTGCAAGTGTTTAGAGGGGGAAAAAAAAGTATTTCACTTGGTACTAATTAGCTACTGTATTTAATTATCTTGTGAAGAAAAGGAATATTCCAATATTATAAAAAGAGGTTGAAATGATGCAATACATCATTAAGATACAAATCATGCAAAAATAAAACCYCATGCATAAACAACAAAGCTACTTCTGGACTGAATATTATCTATGTTAGACAATTCTTTTGAAATATACACTTTTCTTCTTCATCTGGTTTGCTCAATCCTCTTGAACCACTCCATTCATTCTTCCCTTCTACTCTTTGCTCAGAAGGTTTCCTCAGCTGGGGTGCATGGCATTCTCATCCAGATTCCCACATGTAATTGTCAAATATAACTTTCTAAGTAGGAAAGTAATAACCCAAGATGTCATCCAAACCTCAGTCTACAGCCACCTTGTCTCATCTCTCAATCTCCATTCAGCCTCTCTTTATGCCTCTTACCATACTGACTTTGTATGGAGACAAATCTGTCACACTACAGAGCACTGAGAAAATAGCAAGGTCACCATTAACTATGCATAGTTCAGGAAGAGTTCATATATGATTAATATGTGTTGTAAAACATGACTAGTCAAGGGAACTTCTTATCCAAGTGATTATGGTGTCCTATGTCTGATCTAAGTAAGGCCAAACAAAAGAGAAAACAGACAAATGAGAAAAACAAAGTAGGTTAACCCTCCTCTCCCCCCCAATATTATTTATTAGATAAATAAAAATTTGCATTTAGATAATCTGTGAGCAAGTTGTTCCTTTTCAGGAAAGGAGAGGGATGGGGGTGGCCGTGGTGTGCATGTATGCGTTAAATTTCTGTGAAGTGCAGATCATGATTAAAGTGAACGATCAGGATAGTAAATGATATATTTAGTCTTCTTTTTTTTTTCCCCCGCAATGGGTAGCTTCAGACAGAGCAGACCTGTCTTCACATAGCCCTGCTACAGTTAATGAAAAGAGGGAGGCTCCTCCAGAGGCTGACACAGCGCACCAGTTCAGTCCTGAATGGCACACTAGAGCAACTTCTCTCTTTTTCCTCAACTGTAAAGCAATAATCTCATCCTGTGATCCACAGATACTTCTAAGGGTGCTGCAAGGTGTACCTAAGAGCAGCAAGCCTTTTCACAGTATATCTGAATTCAGTTTACAGGATTTTGCACCCGCAGTGAAAAATTGTTAAGGACTGCAACTGAAAGAAATTGAAAATCACTGCTCTAGATACAGCCTAATAAGATTGTCCTTGCAGACTGTATGTTCAGCTAGAGATTTTTACAGTCTCTTCACATCACAAACAGGCATTGTACTGGGTGAGCCAACGCAACAGCAGTGCTGTCAACTACAAAAAAAAAAAAAAAAAGAAAAAAGAGAATAGGTCCCTGTATCTGTATTCATTTTGAATGTTTAAGTGCCTCTTCCTCAGAGGCCTTTTTGTTCTGGAGCTGTCTTCCATTTCCAGAGGCATCAGAGTAGAGGCGTGCATCCAGCTCAGTGAAGACATGCTCTTAAGATAGCATGAGCAGAGACTCAACTCTGACTTCTAGCACTCACCAGGAGCACCCAGTTTGCCAAAGAAACCTGATGCTCTTATGCTAGATATAAGATTATTGTCACAAATGCACACCAGACAGCGAATCTCTCCTACAGCCTTTACAAAAAGTGATCATAATTATCTAAAAGTGAGAGCCCAGGGACTGACTGGTCTGTCTGCTTTTGCATAGTCGGATTAAGTGGAGGTGGTCAGACCTCCCCCAGAATCACCTAACCATGGCACATGGAGCATCACAGGAAAAAGGCAGGGAATTGCTTTCTACCAATACAAATTAAAGACTGCTTAGCTATATGTGGTATGCCCACTACTGCTAACTCCTTCAAACACGTAAGCAAAAGGAATTAACTTCAGAGCAAAAGCTGCTATGTCCCATGTCTCCCACCTAAAACTCCACAGAGACGTGGTATGCAATACCACACCAAGGATCTGCATCTGCAACAGCTCCAGCCCCAACCCATACAGGAGAGGCTAGAGAGGGGCAAGAGCAGAGAATAAGCAATGCGGTAGGCAGCGCTTCATGTGATGTGGATCATGTTATTATTACCGGCTAACTAGTAGTAATGAGGCTCCTAATGAGTTTGGGGTTTTTTTAAATCAATTACAATTTTCATGGTACTTACAAAAAAACATATTATCCTGTCTTCTACTAATGAAACTGCTCAGCTCATAGTTAGGATCTAGCATGTGCTTGTAGCTGACATCTTGCCAGGATTTGTCTGTGAGTTTTTACTATCATGATGTAAGGAAGAAATTTTTTACGATGAGGGTGGTGAAACACTGGAACAGGTTGCCCAGAGAGGCTGTAAGATGCCCCATCCCTGGAAACATTCAAGGTCAGGTTGGACAGGGCTCTGAGCAACCTGATCTAGTTGAAGATGTCCCTGCTCATTGCAGGGGCGGGTTGGACTAGATGACCTGTAAATGTCCCTTCCAACCCAAACTATTTCATGATTCTATGATTCTATGATAGGTAGCTAAGTGAATATTCTTTGACACAGCCAAGTCACTGAAGTTTGCAATTTAAACTTTGAGGTATGATACCAAATAGCTTTCGAGCTTACTACAAGGGAGATATAAGCTCTTAACTTGGACACTTCTGCTGGGCACTGCTGGACAACATCTTCTTTAAGATGCAAAAGACTTAAAGCAAAGAAGCACTCAGCTTTGGAGCTCAATCCTCATTTAAGTTAGGAATACCACAAGCTGTTATTGGCCCCATTTTGGGAAACAGCTGTGTTAAATTTGTGGCTTGCTTCCAGGTATTATACAGAATGATTGCAAACAGCATCAGTTTTCACTTCCTATCCAGAGCTGATACGCCAGGTCAGCACTAGGAGAAGTACTTTGTTAACACCTTCTTACACAGGTGGAGGAAAGGGGTGTTACTTACCTTTAGGGCTACTTTACCTCCTGCATTAACATTGTCCAGCTGATACAAGTTCCTCATGTGCTGTCTCATGCCTTAGCATTTCCCCAGCTGTACCTGAGTGTCACTGCAGCTGCTTTGCTTTGTTATTTGGGACAGACAAGACATTGCTGCTTTGCCCTGACAGACCAGTTAGTGACTGGTGTGGAGCCACAGGGACCAGGGCCAGGTCACGCTGGCTTCGTCTGATCTTGGAAGCTAAGGAAGCTCAGGCAAAGCTAATAACCAAGAGGCATCATCTGGGAATCTCAGTTAACATAGGAACCAAGTAAGGAGATGGGGTTCAGCACAGTCAGCCTCAGCTCTGTGCCCTGTAAGATCACGGAGCAGATCCTCCTGGAAGATATGTTGAAACATATGGAAGACGGGGGGGTGATTAGAGACAGCCAACATGGCTTCACCGAGGGCAAATTGTGCCTGACTAACCCAGTGGCCTTCTACAGCAGAGTGATTGCATCAGTGGACAAGGGAAGATCTATGGATGTCATCTCCCTGGACTTCTGTAAGGCCTTTGATACGGTCCCCCACAACACTCTTACCTCTAAATCCGAGAGATATGAGTTTGATGGATGGACTGTTAGATGGATAAAGAATTGGCTAGATGGCCATGTCCGAAGAGTTACAGTCAATAGCTCAATGTCCTAGTGGAAACGAGTAATGTGTCGTGCCCTTCAAAGGTCTGTACTGGGACCAATACTATTTAATATCTTCATCAATGACATAAGAGAGTGGGATTGGATGTACCCTCAGGAAGTTTGCAGATGACACCAAGCTGAGTGGTGCAGCTGATTCACTAGAGGGAAAGGATGCCATCCAGAAGGACCTTGATGGGCTTGAGGAACCTCATGAAGTTCAACAAGGCCAAGTGCAAGGTCCTGGACCTGGGTCAGGGTAATCCCCAGTATCAGTACAGACTGAGGGATGAATTGAGAACAGCCCTGCAGAGAAGGACTTGGGGATACTGGTGGATGTAAAATCGGACATGAGCTGGCAATGTGCGCTTGCAGCCCAGAAAGCCAACTGTATCCTTAGCTGCATCAAAAGAAGCTTGGCCAGCAGGTTGAAGGAGGTGATTCTTTCCCTCTACTCCGCTCTCATGAGACCCCACCTGGAGTACTGCATCCAGCTCTGGGGCCCCCAGCGCAAGACAGACATGGACCTGTTAGAGCGGGTCCAGAGGAGGGCAATGAAAATGGTCAGAGGGCTGGAACATCTCTCCAATGAAGAAAGGCTGTGAGAGTTGGGGTTGTTCAGCATGGGGAAGAGAAGAGTCCAGGGAGATCTCATTGCAGCCTTTCAATACTTAAAAGGGGCTTACAAGGAAGACAGAGAGAGACTTTTTACCAAGGCCTGTAAGTGACAGGACAAGGGGCAATGGTTTTAAACTGAAAGAGGGTAGGTTTAGATTGGACATAAGGAAGACATTTTTTATGATGAAGGTGGTGAGACACTGGAACAGGTTGCCCAGAGAAGTTGTGGATGCCCCATTCCTGGAAGTGTTCAAGGCCAGGTTGGATGGGGTGTAGGGATCGAGAAGACTTTGGCACGGTAACCCAGGATAATTCACCTCCCCCATCCGAGTATGTAGAGTCCCAAGCRCATCTTATCTTGTTGTCACGGTAACCCAGGATAGTTTGCTTCCCCCTATCTGCATGGGTGCCAACGTGATGGCCAGCTGCAGATCTCGGAATTTGGACAACAGCACCTGCATTACATCAGCGAGTTTGCTAATGAGCAAAGCAAGACATTGCATATGTATGATATGTTAATCAGCGCAAGTTTTATTACCCACCCCTGCAGTGCTTTCCCTTGAGCTTCACCCCCAATAAGGGCTCCGCTGCATTGGGTCACTATTTTTACTAACATTGGTGTCCCAGGGCTGCCACTGTGGTAATGCTACACTTTCAACAAAGCCAAAACTTTCACTTGCTGAGTGTCATGTCTCATCCCTGAGGGATCTGCACCTGCTTTTTGCTCGTAACATGGGGCTTTGAGCAATCTTATCTAGTGAAAGATGTCCCTGCCATGGCAGGGGGTTTGGACTAGATGATCTTCAAAGGTTCCTTCCAACCCAAACCATTCTGTGATTCTGTGACAAGGGGATTTTTTTGGAACTATGGTCAGAGTTTGGGAACTAAAGAAATGTGGACACAATAGTTCGGTGAAAGATGAAGAGGCAAAGAAAGCACGCTATCAGGCACACACATTAATTTTCTGAATGGCTAAATTGAGAAAAGTACTTCACTGATATCTCCTTTTACTTTTAAGATGCAGCCAGCTTTGTTGAGGTTACCCAAGAATACGGAAAACAGAAACTGCTTCTACTTTTTGTTCCCGGCTTGTACAAACAGTGGGACACTTTATATTTTTTCTTGCACAGAACAATTTCTTTTGTATAAAACAGAATTACGCTTAGTGGGAAGCTAGCAATAGCTTCTCTTTATGACAGGGTCTCTGTCAAACCTCATTTTAACTGCTATCTCCTAGAAAAATCAGTACAATTCACAAACTCATATTCTTTTCTTCACTGAACATCTTTTCCATTTTTGCAGCAGTCACACAGGGAGTGCTTCCGCTGCCTACAGGCTGTCATGATTTGCTGATTTATCTCAGTTGCTCCATCCCTTCAGGACTCCTCTGGACCCCCTTTTGTAGAGCTTTTTCCCTTACTCGTCTTCAGACAAATCTACCTCTTTTCTGCCGACCTGCAACTTCAATAACCCTGAAAAAAAAATAAAATCCAGGTTCCTTCATGAACAACAAAACTAATGAAATGTGGTTTCCTATACCTTTAGTTTCAGAGTGGGGTTCTCTGCTGTTAATAGAGTGCAAAATTTGAAGCTTATTTTAGAGGTGTGTCCCCCCCATGTTGATTCTCTAAGGTCTCGTGCAACTCACAGATGTTCTTTCAGTGGGTTCCTGAGAGGCTGTCCTCACTCTTCCCAGCCATTTATTTCCACAGATTTCAGACTCTTACTCCTCTGTCAGATTTGGTTGACATGGACAGTGTGATCACCTCATTTTCCTAGTTGTTTTTGTTTAGTTTTTTTTTAAATATCCACATTTGTTGGTGTACTTTTTCAGAAGCACATGTTTTTATGGGCATAATAATAGTACAGGCTGCTTTTGTGTAGAGAGGTTTTAAATTCAGTGTATGGCAGCATTCTATTCGGTGTCGGGAGGCAAAAGGGCAAGTCAGGGATCTAAAAAACGTTGTTTTCAACAAGAAATGTATTTTTCCTGTAGAAAGTTGGAAAAAAACCAGAATTGCTCATACTATTTTTATTGCAAGTGGTATTTTACTTCTAGTTTTTTTTGCTTTAGAAAGCCTAGCAGAACAAACATGAGATCTTTTGGGATGAAAGTCTTAGTACTAAGCACTCTATACAGGCACAATTGTTCCATTTTATATTTCTGTTGAATAGCTGCTCCATATAAACAGAAAATTTCTGGCTGACTCCTTCCATACTCCTCCCCAAAAGACAGTTAAGTAAAATCCAGGGCAGGAGCCTAATCATTAAGTTGTTTATGCTGAAATACATACCTAATTCTAATGTTGCTTCAGGAGTGGCTGCTTGTTAATTATGTCTTTTTTTTCAGCTGTGGAATTTGATTTGCTACTCTCTGTAATACCTGTATGGTATTGCAAATAAATACCTGATTGCAAATACTAAGGAGTAATTAGAAGATGAGAATGTTAGACTGGATTGCAGGTGAGCGCGGTGACTACTAGCACATGGCGACTTGTCTGATCATTATGGGAGGGACAGTATTTTCATTTTAGCTTTTGAAACCTTTGTTCCAGGATTAAAATTTCTTAGCCAAATATTTATGTTGCAGTTTGTTGGAAAAACTTTATAGAATTCGTACATCTTTTTTATGGAAGACATTTGCACATCTTACTGTGGAAACAGAATACACATAAGCAATGCCATATCAACAACACCCTCTAAATTATCCAGAATTGTTATCAAAGGAGTGCTGCTCCTGGAAAAGGATAACATACATCTAGTAGGGCCTGCTCCCTGAACTAAATTCTGTGAAAGCTGCAACCACAGGACAACTGCATCACAAATATCCACATTCTAAAGGCTATAAAATATTTTAACACATCTAACCAAGTCAAACAATTTACTACAAAAGGTTAAAATCCACAAAAATAATGTTTCATGGAAAGAGAACAAGGGACATTTTGGGTGTTGCAATGGCCCTCAGTCCTTTTAATACCGTGGAATTTTCCTAGATGAAGATGTTCAGATGATGTCAACACTATTTCCCATAATGTCCTCATGAACAAAGAGTGTTATGCGATTTGGTATACTACTTATATAGAACTTGCTTAGCATAACTTGCTTAGCATTAGTAGCCATATTTGCTGAAGCCTTAGGCCGCAAGCTGTGAACTTTCACCCAGATACGCTGAACTTTTACCTAGTTAAGTAAATGAAGGCCCCAGAGCCGGTTCGAGCTGGAAGATAAGGAAGCAAGGAAGGCCGCTACAATCATCAGCTCACGCAGCAACCTTAGAGATAAAAGAAGAAACAGCCCACCTAGAGACAATGAAGGGACCCAATGAAGAACAGGGAGAACCCAGAACCTAATATTACTACTGGTAGAACTGTCGCATGAGGGGTGGGGAATTTAGATTGTAAGGGTATAATTGCCCAGGAATTTCTTTGTTCAGGGTCCCTCTTTGGAGGCACCCAGCTCGAGCTGCTCTGCATGTTGGTTAAATAAACCACTTATTTACTCAGTGGATTGGCAACTCATCTTCAAGCAGGAACCTAGGGCCGAGCCCTGTTGATGGTGGCATAATTCCTGGCAGGTGGCGTAATTTCCTCAACAAACAGACTAGGTCAGTGAAGTGAATTAAAAACTGATGAGCTACTGAGCTCAAAGTGTTTTGGTCAGTGGCACAAAGTCCACCTGGAGGCCAGTCACTAGTGGTGTACCCTGGGGGTTGACACTGGGTCCAGTACTGTTCAACATCTTCATTAATGGCCTGGATGATGGGGCAGAGTACACCCTCAGCAAGTTTGCAGATGTTGCAAAACTGGGAGGAGTGGCTGATACACCAAATGATTATGCTAATGTCCAGAGGGACCTTAACAGGCTGGAGAAATGAGCTGACAAGAATCTGATGAAGTTTAACAAAGGGAATTGCCAAGTCCTGCACCTGAGGAGGAATGACCCCATGCACCAGTTCAGGCTGTGGACTGACCAAATGGAAAGCAGCTTTGCAGAAAAGGACTTGGGGGTCATGCTTGACAAGTTGAACATGAGTCAGCAATGTGCACTTGCAGCAATGGACAGCAACGATATCCTGGGCTGCATCAGGAGGAGTGTTGCCAGCAGGTCGAGGGAAGTGATCTGTCCCCTCTACTCAGCACTGGTGAGGCCACACCTGGAGTGCTGTGCCCTGTGCTTTGCTCCCTGTCACAAAAGAGACATGGATGTATGGGAGTAAGTCCAGTAGAGGGCCTCAAAGATGATTAAGGGACTGGAGTATTTGTCATACAAGGAGAGACTGAGAGCGCTGGGGTTGTTCAGCCTGAACAAGAGCAGGCTCAGGGGGATCTTATCAATGTGTATAAATACCTGATAGGGCGATTAAAGGAAGTGGAACCAGACTCTTCTCAGGGGTGTCCAGTGATGGGCAAGAGGCAATGGGCACAAATTGCAATATATAAAAAAAATCCATTTAAACATAAGACAAAAACGTTTTTACTGTGAGAGTGATTGAGCACTGGCACAGATTTCCCAGAGACCTTATGGAGTCTCCATCCTTGGGGATATTCAAAACATGACTCAACATGTTCCTGGGCAACCTGGTCCAGATGACCCTGCTTTGAGCAGGGGTTTGGACTAGATGATCTCCAGAGGTCCCTCCCAGTATCAGTAGTTCTGTGATTCTGTGATTTAGATATACTTGTAGGTAGGTAAAATTTATGCAAGTGATTTTATGCATTAATAAAAATAAACAGATACGGAGTTCATTTGTAGCCATTCTACCAAGCTTATGTGGTATCATCAAGAGCTCATTGTAGCAATCATTAGCAAACAGCTTCTCAGCTCCACTCAAAATCTTAGAAAATTAGATGAAACTCACTGACTCATCTGTTTTTACTTTGAAACAAATAATCTAAAAAAAATACTTGGAGGCAAAGCAGACAAAAACAGAACAACATACCAAAAGTAATAAATAAATGTACCCCTCTGAGCAATTGTCATGGTTTAACCCTAGCCAGCAACTAAACACCACACAGCCACTCGCTCACTCCCCCCACCTCTGGTGGGATGGGGGAGAGAATCGGGAGAGTAAAAGTAAGAGAACTCATGGGTTGAGATAAGAACGCTTTAATAATTGAAACAAAATAAAGTAAAATAGTAGTAGTAGTAGTAGCAGTAGTAGTAGTAGTAGTAATAATAATAATAGTAGAATATACAAAGCAAGTGATGAACGATGCAATTGCTCACCACCCACCGACCAATGCCCAGCCAGTCCCCAAGCAAAGATCGCTGCCCTCCAGCCAACTCCCCCCAGCTTATATACTGAGCATGACATCATATGGTATGGAATATCCCTGTGGCCAGTTTGGGTCAGCTGTCCTGGCTGTGCTCCCTCCCAGCTTCTTGTGCACCTCCTCACTGGCAGAGCATGGGAAGCTGAAAAGTCCTTGACTAGTGTAAGCACTACTTAGCAACAACTAAAACATCAGTGTGTTATCAACATTATTCTCATACTAAATCCAAAACACAGCACTACACCAGCTACTAGGAAGAAAATTAACTATCCCAGCTGAAACCGGGACAGTATCCACCTCTTATTCTATACCATCTGTGTCATGTCTAGGTCTCACATTTTCCAATACATTCCAACTAATCACCACCACTTTTCCTGTCTTTTGATATATACACACAGATATCATTCCCTTAGTCTATGGGCCATCTCTCTGAAATATGCATTTAGTTCATTTAGTCCATGACTTTGGGCTCCATCTGTCATAACAGTCTTTCAGGGCAGGAGAGATGGTGTGTGGTGTTGGATTGTTGCACGCTGAAGCCAGTTCTGGTTCCATCACTGCTGCACTTTGCTCGGTTTCATTAAAGTTCATTCTTCATTAATCTGGGTGATTCTTACTGTAATACTGTTGATATGGCCTATAGCAACCATACATGTGATGACATACAGTATTGTATAGCAATTAACATCATACAATTCAATTCATTGCCTGTTTTCACCCAAAATCACATCCCCTTAAGGTACACATTGGACTTCCCCACCCTTTCGCATTACCCACCAAGTGCATCCAGGGTCTTGAGCAAAAGCAATCCCACAAATGGGTTTGCCTTTGCCCAAGGCAGGAGTACCCCAGACTGTCTTCCCCAGCATATTTTTTATGTGCGCTACAGGGACTTTATCCCCCTCTACAGTACGTAAAAGTTTTGACTGGGCAGGGCCAGCTCAGGTGACAGATCCCCTGGTGTGGACAGATCCTGACTAACCAGGTGGCTTTTGCTATATGTGTATCCCAGTGTTTAAATGTCCCACCACCCATTGCTCTCAGTGTAGTCTTTAACAGTCCATTGTATTGCTTGATTTTCCCGGAGGCTGGTGCATGATAGGGGATGTGATATACCCACTTAATGCCATGCTCTTTGGCCCAGGTGTCTATGAGGGTGTTTCGGAAATGAGTCCCATTGTCTGACTCAGTTCTTTCTGGGGTGCCATGTCACCATAAGACTTGCTTTTCAAGGCCTAGGATAGCATTCTGGGCGGTGACATGGGGCAAAGGATATGTTTCAAGCCATTCAGTTGTTGCCTCCACCATGGTGAGCACGTAGCACTTGCCTTGGTGGGTTTGTGGGAGTGAGATATAATCAATCTGCCGGGCCTCCCCATATTTATATTTCAACCATCGTCCTCCATACCAAAGAGGCTTTATTCGCTTGGCTTGCTTGATGGCAGCACGTGTTTCACATTCATGGAYAACCTGTGCAATAGCGTCCATGGTCAAGTCCACCCCTCGATCTCGAGCCCATCTATATGTTGCATCTCTTCCTTGATGGCCTGAGGTGTCATGGGCYCACCGAGCTATAAATAATTCACCCTTATGTTGCCAGTCCAGATCCACCTGAGCCACTTTGACCTTAGCAGCCTGATCCACCTGCTGGTTGTTTTGATGTTCTTCAGTGGCCCAACTCTTGGGTATGTGAGCATCTACGTGGCGTACTTTTACAACCAGGTTCTCTACCTGGGCAGCAATATCTTGCCACAATGCGGCAGCCCAGATAGGTTTGCCTCTGCGCTGCCAGTTGTTCTGCTTCCATTGCTGCAACCACCCCCACAATGCATTTGCCACCATCCATGAGTCAGTATAGAGATAAAGTACTGGCCATTTTTCTCGTTCAGCAATATCCAAGGCCAGCTGGATGGCTTTCACCTCTGCAAACTGACTCGATTCACCTTCTCCTTCAGCAGTTTCTGTGACTTGTCGTATAGGACTCCACACAGCAGCCTTCCACCTCCGATGCTTTCCCACAAGACGACAGGACTCATCAGTGAACAGGGCATATTGCTTCTCATTTTCTGGTAGTTTATTATACAGTGGGGCCTCTTCAGCACGCGTCACCTCCTCCTCTGGGGACATTCCRAAATCTTTACCTTCTGGCCAGTTCGTGATCACTTCCAAGATTCCTGGGCGATKGGGGTTTCCTATTCGGGCCCGTTGTGTGATCAGYGCGACCCACTTACTCCATGTAGCATCRBTTGCATGATGTGTAGAGGGGACCCTCCCTTTGAACATCCAGCCCAGCACSGGCAGTCGGGGTGCCAGGAGGAGCTGTGCTTCAGTACCAACCACTTYGGAAGCAGCTCGAACCCCTTCATATGCTGCCAATATCTCCTTCTCAGTTGGAGTATAGTGGGCCTTGGATCCTCTGTATCTCTGACTCCAAAACCCTTAGGGTTGACCTCGAGTCTCCCCTGGTGCTTTCTGCCAGAGGCTCCAGGTAGAGCCATTCTCCCCAGCTGCGGTGTAGAGCACATTCTTTACATCTTGTCCTGCCTGGACTGGCCCAAGGGCTACTGCCTGAACTATCTCCTGTTTAATTTGTTCAAAGGCTTGTCGTTTTGTTGTCAGATCCAGAGACCTTCTCTTTCCCTTGAGGGTTCTGAATAGTGTTGAACAGGGCTCGGCAGGCATAGGCCAGGCCCCAGCATGTTGCAGTGATTTGTGTCTCTCTGGAGTTGCCAGGGTGACAACATACTTTTTCCAAATACTTTACTAGTTTTTCAGGATTCTGCACTTGTTCAGGGATGAAGTTCCAAAACGCTGGAGGTGCCCACTGTCCTAGGTACTTGCCCATACTATCCCACATACCCTGCCACTCATAACTATCCGGCCTTGGGGCAGATTTCTGGATGATATTCTTAAATTGCTTATTAACCTTAGACAAAACCAAAACAATATCCCCAAGAAATACCAATAGAAGTATCTTAACTACCCAAGGATGTTCAAGATACTGAAAAGTTATTGTAATGAAGGAGGAAACATCATAGAAGAAGGTAGCAAAGGTGCCATTCTGTATTTCCTCCATAAAAAACCTCTCCGAGGAAGAGGTATAATTGCTAATTGTCTCCGTGAGGTGGTACCTGAAGTACAGTAACGGCTTCAGTACAAAACTTAAATACCAGATAATGCTCAAGGCCAGTGTTTTAATAACAAATCTCGCAGGCAAAACATCACTAATCACTGCAAAGCACAGCAGACTGCAGAAACCAACACCAATCTTTAACATGTATAGCAAAAACAAGAGCATGGTGCAGATCAGATAAACTAATATTGAGAACAGATGAATCAATATTGTGACCGGCAATTGTTAACAGATATAAATTCCTTAATACACTCCGGTTAATCTGTTGTTATCTCAAACCCTTTGGGCCCCACATTGGGTGCCAAAAAAACTGTCGTGGTTTAACCCTAGCCAGCAACTAAACACCACACAGCTGCTTGCTCACTCCCCCCACCTCTGGTGGGATGGGGGAGAGAATCGGGAGAGTAAAAGTAAGAGAACTCGTGGGTTGAGATAAGAACACTTTAATAATTGAAATAAAATAAAATAAAATAGTAGTAGTAGTAGTAGCAGCAGCAGTAGTAGTAAAAATAATAACAACAATAATAATAATAATAATAATAMTACTAAAAAAATTACATACAAAGCAAGTGATGCACGATGCAGTTGCTCACCACCTGCTGACCAATGCCCAGCCAGTCCCTGAGCAGTGATCGCTGCCCCCCCGGCCAACTCCCCCCAGCTTATATACTGAGCATGAACGTCATATGGTATGGAATATCCCTGTGGCCAGTTTGGGTCAGCTGTCCTGGCTGTGCTCCCTCCCAGCTTCTTGTGCACCTCTTCACTGGCAGAGCATGGGAAGCTGAAAAGTCCTTGACTAGTGTAAGCACTACTTAGCAACAACTAAAACATCAGTGTGTTATCAACGTTCTTCTAATACTAAATCCAAAACACAGCACTACACCAGCTACTAGGAAGAAAATTAACTGTATCCCAGCCGAAACCAGGACAGCAGTGCATACCATTTAAAGTCTCTCTCTCTGATTTCTTGGTGGGAAAACTATGTGGGCAGCTGGCTGCCAACCCCCTTCTGTGATAGCAGTAATCTTAGAATCATAGAATGGTTTGGGTTGGAAGGGACCTTTAAAGGTCATCTAACCCAACGCCCAATCTTCCTCAAAGACTATTGGCATCAATTTCTGAGGCTCTGTTATCTAGCCCAAGATGCCTGCTCAGGGAAGATCTTTGCAAACTGCAATTCCTCCTTAATTGCAAACCTCCTCCAAACTGCAGTTTTCTCCTGAAAGAGGAGTTAGCTGCTGTTCTTCCTTACAAAATACTTTTTAGTGACTTTCTGCTCCTCAGTGGGAGAACCACCACATACTAGATCACTCACAGTTCGTACTACTCCCAGGAAGCTTAAACAATTTTCCTCCTTTCTTCAGTCACTGCTCTTGCTGCTGCTGTTATGATAGATGAGGGTGACTACTCACCAAAAATACACTTAGGCCTGGCAGGTTTGCCCAAACTTTTGTAACTATGTAACTATGTCAGCCTTATGACCTGATTAATTTTGCAAATACTTTCGGTATATCATAAAATAATGAAAGTCAGACAAATATTTCATGGTCCATGGTTATTTCATGACCAGTGTTGGTGCAAGCAATTTATTGATTCTGCATGAAAGAAAGAGCTGAAGTCATCTCACATCTGTGTCAGTACAGAGCAGCTTAAGGGGAAAATACAGAACAACAGTTGCAATGACTAGGGATGAGCTCTATCTTTGAAAATTCTCATCACTGGGATGTTGTTTACTGAGATGTCGCTAGAACTTATTTTGTCACTTCAGTTGACTTCCCTGATGCATTATATGGTGGGCCAGATATTCAGCTGGTTTCTATGGCTGTACCTCCATTGATTCAATCTAAGTGCTCAGAGTCACCATATCTAGCCTATAGCTTTTGAACCATCATTATAACTTCTGAAAGTTGATGGATGCTGTGTTTAGAAGAAGGGGCAGGAAGGAAACACTGAAAACATTTACAGTGAATTTTAATATTTTCAGCCAGTCACACTGAGGGAATGACTTGAAAATACACTAATTAGTATCTTCATTTGCCTCTGAAATATTCTTTAGCTTGTTTCAGTCTCATTTCATCCTTTCCAAGATTGCATTTATTATTGTTCATGTGTAAAATCCTTGGAGTCTTTTGACTGTAAAGAAGGAGGAACTAAATGTTGACATCTGATAATTGCTTCTTTTCTCTTGAAAGATATTTTAACACATGAAGTAGTGGTTTGTTCACTGGATGGAAGATCAGTTGGGAACATGTTAAACCTAAAGAAGGACATACAACAGAGTATGAATAGAGCACTCTCTCCCACAGAAACTGAAACACTAGCAGCAATAGCTAGCAGACTCAGGGAGCCACAAAGAAGTGTGCAATGTGGAGCAATTTGGCTGACTGAGGACAATGTGTGGATGACTCCTGCTCTTTCATTTACTGCCTCAGACTGGAGCCAACAGTCATTCCACTAGTCCCTCTTGCGGGTCCCCACAGGACCACTCATTCCTCTGGTCCCTTCCCCTTTATTCCATTCTGAAGGCATTGAAATGCATTCAAGGCATTTCTGCCTTGAAAATTATGGGGTGCATCACAGCAGGTTTTGGTGAGGGTGGTCCCTAGTCCATCTGTGTATGGTCTGCCTGATGGAAGGGGCATGCCAGATGTCCATTAGTTTACCTAGAATAATTCTGACCAGCCTCCAGGGTGTCTGGAAATGCTGGATAAATGTCACAACTTCTTAAATTCATGTCAGACATGATAAAACTTCAAGCAAACTAAAACATTTCCAGGACACTTGCTTGTCCCCATCTTTGATTTGCATATCAAAACACAAATAGATGAGTGAAAATAGTGAGCAGAGACACCACTACAGCTTATTTTCACCTTTGCTTACCAATGTCCTCCATTGTATCATCCCTGCTGCATCAAATGAACGAGAAAGTTGTGGGCAAGGGAAAAAAATCTGGCTACAGAGAAGTGTAGAAGAACATCTGCCCAAGTAATTTTTATGTGTGGATGCTTCCTTAAAAAAATAGAGAAAACATCTGCTTGGTTATAAATTGAAAATGAAAAAAAAAAAAAGAGAGAAGACATTCCTTTTATTTTTCTTTCCCTTACTATACAATTGTATCAAAAAGTTAAAGATCATTAAGGAAATGCAAATAATAAACATCAGAACCCAGATATGGGTGTATAGTACTTAGTCATTTACTTATTTCATTTTGCAGTCAATGTGAATCAGCTGTCTATTTTACATTCGGGAGGCTGGACTCCAGCTCTGGTTTTCCTGCCACACCACTGCCTACATTTCATTCTAGCGGACTCCTCAGCACCAGACCAGTGGTGAGGCTGGAAATGCTTCACAGACAGTGTCCTGACCTGAAAGTGCAGACCCTGGGTTCTCTCTAATTAGACATCACATGGCCTCTTCTGTACAAATACCTCTAGCCCCTCTCTCCAGCCACAACACACTGTGCCTTGAAACTGAACTGTGACACTGAAACCAAAGGTCCAGCTAGTCCACTGTCCTGTTTCTGACAGTGCCCCACAGTAAATGCTTTGGAATAAAGTCTTAGAGCAGAGCAAGGATGGAGATAACCCTTACCCTGCCAAACTTTTGCAGCCTAGAGCAGGAGGTATTTTAAGGGCTTCCTCAGTAGAAGGTTAAAGCTGGAGCATGCCAATTAAATTACTCTTTAGGGGTCTATTCTCCATGAACTTACCTAGTTTCCTTTTTAACCAAACTATACTTTTGGCCTTCACAACGTCCTGTGTCAATGTGTTCCACAATTTATGCTCTTTGTAAAGGAGCATTTCCTTCTGTTTGCTTTGGCCCTTGGGCCTGCTAATTTCCTTGGGTGTTCCCTACTGCTTGTACTATGAGAAAGAGCAAATAATAATTTCTGAATTACCTCCTTTTCTGCCACCATTAGACAGGTATTTGTCCTGTAGCTCCTCCACCTCCTTTCCCGTTGTCTCTTTTCCAGACTGAAAAAACCTATTCCGTATAGTTTCTATACATATGTCCTGTGTTTTAGGTCTTTGTCATGACAACTGGAAGGCCATCATGTGGTGGCCAGATATCACAGGCATTCCTTCTCATAGTACAAGTGCAGCTTTTCCTGTAAAACTCAACCATGGAGAGCGTCTATAGGAAGGCGTACAGAATGGCTAAAGGAGAAAAGATACACAATAGTCCAAATGGGCCCAGTGGCCATGGAGGTCAGATCCAGGTTTTGGGCCATCCTTCCTGCCACAGGCCAAACCCTCCAAGCAGCGCTCTGTCCTCCCTCCATGCAGCCAGGAACTTATGCCCACCTCTCCACTACATTGCCACATTCCCCTCCTCTGCCGCAACCCCCATATCCTGCGCCTTCCAGATAGTGATATCATGAGCAGGGAGGGAAAGATGTGGACAGAAGTGCAAGCACTACTGCAAGACAGTAGTGATACAAGTTGTGCATATTGTGAGGATGCTGCTGTCAAGGGCATCCAAATGCTACTTGAAGGAAGAACTTCTTTTTGTTCTCTGACAGCTGATGCCCATATATTTTATTCTTTTTTTTCCCCCTCAGTCCCTCTAACTTAGCACTTCCCTGTGTATAGAAACTGCTCCCTCATAGCTTTTTCAGCAGTGACTTGGGAGCATTGGTCCAGTCACTTTTCTGTTCACAAGTCAAAGATGCTCAGTTAGATCTTAGCACTATCTGAGGGGTAATCCTGTGAATATCCAGTAGTTGTTATTAAAGTTTTCTTAGAAGGAAAGACAGTGTCATCTCCTGCTCTGCCTGGCTCTGCATACCTCTCCCCTAACTGGGGACCTTACCTGTGCACCACAAGCTGCTCCTTAAAAAAATAAGAATACCATCAGAAGTGCAATCTTTCCCACAGGAATTTTTGATATATCACATTTATAAGGCCTCCATGGGGTCTGGGCAAAATATACTTTTGGTCTGGACCTAGACAAGTGCCATTGGAGCAGCGCTGCCCTACAGCCTAACTGGATTTCTCAGATGAGCCATCTGTCAGTGCTGTATAAATAAAGGACAGTGGATTCTAGTATTTAAGTGGCCTACACAATTCTCTGAGTGATGTCCACCCAGTATTATTATATGTACCTTCTCTCTATGGACACAGATGCTAATGTTTACGTTAGCTGGTCTAAATTTTCTGCTACCATTTATCAGGAAGTGAGCACTAAGCTGAATTTGGGAGCAGTTCCAAATTCAGCCAAGGCAGTTTATTTTCCAAAGAAAACACTGTTGACAATAGAATTGGGGTTTAGAGACCTCATCTTCTAAATGAACAGATAGATTCAAAAGTTGCTCCCTAAAATATGGAGCAAGTACACTAATTGGCCTCTACATACCATCCTAACACAGTCTCTGTGTATTTGTGTACATTAGACCGTACTTTTTCTGGTGCTTTTGAAAAAGACTCGAGGTGAGGGATTTCAGCAGTTCACAAGGTTTAATGTTGCATGGCACAGTCTGATTTTTGCAGGTTTATATTGGCCAATATTTATTGAATTTTGTTGAAGAACTGTATTTTGTTTACATTCTGGCTGGGATTTTGAAATCCCTTTGCCAGACACCCACAAATACCTTACTGCTTCTAAAAGTACAGGTTGTACAAAGAGAAGCAATATGCAGCCTGTCAAAACCACGTTAAAGGGAACAGGCTGTTACTGAAACTCAAAAAGATCCAAGGAACTCCCTGATCTTGCAATTTCGGCGGCACTGAGGGGCTTTGCAGTATCTGCCCAGCCTTGGTAATTTAGCACAGACTGTAGGAGAAAGACCATTCAGCTTTCTGAAGTCTCCAGGAGCACACAACAACAAAGAAAGAGAAGGAAGGACAAGGCTATAGCTGGGGCGAGACACCTCCTTGCCGCAGCAGCAGTGCTTGCTGTACCTACACGCTCCATACCCAAGTCACGAAGAATGGCAAAGAGCCCTTCCTACCTTGGAATCTCTCAAGGAGAAAAATCACGGCCAAACAACAATAGGAAAAGAGCCTTGAAAACTTCTTCTTATTTCTTAAAATAGCTCTCCCCCATGTGCCCCGTCCCCAGCCCTCCTCCCCATTTTTGGCAGGGAGCTAGCTGTAGCAAGTAATTAAAGAGGGACTTTCATGCTGGGACAAACATGCAGAAACGAAAACATTTTACATTTTTCTTTGCCAGTACATACATTTCTAAGTAAATATTATTAAAGATACTTGCATGAGCAACAGAGCTTCTTCTCTTGGAAGCCAAATGACTCTTTCGGTTTTTATTCTGCAGTTAACAAGGTCATGTCTGATCACAGTTATACCAATAGAGTAATTATTCCCTGATAAAATTCTAAGGCAAGGCTTCATTTTACAATTATCCATGAAAGGTGGGAAGGAGGTGACACTGTACAAATCAGAAAGAGCATTTGTCAAATGTCAGTCACTACAACATATTGCATGGAAGGGAAAACTGACTGACTGACTGACACTTTTTTTAAGACTTGGCCTTGACATTTTCATTTTTTATTTTAATTTCATTTTCATTTTGAAGTCATAAAAATTTGGCACAAAAAAATACGGTTTTAGGAGACTTTTTAAAGCAGCATATAAGGCAAAAATCCTTTCCAGAAAGAATTTTGCCTGGACAAGGGAATCAGGACCAGTCCCGGTCGGACTTACGCCAAACCCCTTCAGAATCATTAGTCTCCTCGAAGGATTTCCTTTATTTTCATAGCGTTACAGCACATCCCAATCTTCCGCTTTAGTTTACTGCTTTTTTTTGTGATGGAAAATTGTCCTTACACAACAGCATCATCAGCCCTAATTTTGTAAATATCAATCTGCATAATCAAGATTTATGTTTATAAAAATATTTATACTTCCTCCTCTCTGTTAGGAGAGGAAAATTATATTTTATAATTAGGCAGTGGCAACAAACAAGATGTGTAATTGCGTTATTAGCATGTGTGAATTCAGAATAGGAAGCCCTGCAAAACTTTGCTTGGGAAAAAAATGTCCTGGGCTTGCACAGTAGGTGACTGTTAACTTGCCAGCTGTTGCCAGTCTTAAAATACCAAGACTTACCATATTAGTTCACTATCGGTCAGATTCATTCCTCAGCAGCAGACACTTAAACATTAGTTAAGTTTCACTGGAGCCTCTGACAGTGAAACATCAGTGATCCCTAAGCCTTTTCCATGTGATCTCCTCATGCATGAACTTCTCTTCCAGATACATTTGCATAAGAGCAAAGGAAGACATAAAAGAAGAAAAATTAAAATATAATTAAAAGAAAACAACATTAATGAGATTTTTATTTATGTATCGGTACATATATATTTGTGCATGTGTTTATCCACAACAGGCAAAACCTTACCTTCACTGATTTTCACAATTAGCTTTACCAAAGATGCAAATTCATTAACCCAGAGAGATTAAAATATCTACCAAAACATTTCTTTACAGCTGAATTAAATTTTATATCCTTTAATACAGCACCTAAGATCAGAGAAACGGTTCTACTTAATTGTCATCATTTAGTGCTGCACACCAAAATTATGGTTTCTATCCATTTCTCTAATGGGGTCAGGTGTCCAGGGCATGAGTAAGGGAACACGGCAGCGCCCACCCATGCAAGATGCCTCGAGCTTCTGCAGCTGCAACTCACAGAAGATCATGGTGGCTAATGACGCCACAAAGAATATGGACAAAACCTTGGTTTATCACAATAAGAGGCTATCGTTCTGCAATATAAGAAGGCCTTATGTTATCATATTAAATAGAGGATTCAAATTTGGGATCATTTGAGCCTCAGTCAGTCAAAACATTTAAACCTACACTTTAAAACTTACTTCTATTCCCATCAGGCAACACACTTTGCATGTGGCTAGAGTTAGACAGACATTTAAATGGTTTGCCTTGGCCTCCTTAGATAATTAATTAGTCCACTCATGGATCTGATCACCAGATTTTAGCACAACGCTGGATAATAGGGACTTGACTGGGGATATACTGATTTATTCAGATCCACCTGATCTGCTCACTTTATTCAGGCACCCTGCCTTGCTAGCCATCTGACTGGTCCGAGTGAGTCAAGCAGTCAGAAAGCCTGTTAGCCCTAGCAGGAATGCTTAGGTATCCCAAACAAAATATTCAAGAATTTTAGTAATTTTGAAAAGAATTAGCATTTTGACTTTTTTATCCTAGCATGCAATATTTGAAAACCTGATGTTTTACATGACCTGGAAACTTCTATATATCTGCATTTCAGAGATGGCATTGATTTAAGGAAGTGAAATGGTATGAATTCCCATTGTTTCAGCGTTTTAGAGATAGCTAGTTTTCTACAGATACTTTTCCTGGCCTTAGAAAGCACTTTAGCCAGTGTCCACAGGCTTTCTTCTTAGTCTTCATAAGTGCACATAAAATACTGTCTTATCCATAAAAATATTTCTCTTAACAAATGTAGCAAATATTAGGACATAGCAACTTCTGTTAAAAAAAAGCAACCGGATGTAAATATGTCATATTAAACCTCACTACCAAGAAGATACATGAGAAACTGGAGGGTGCCAGCCTCTGCTGTAAAATGAAAAAAGCTACAATAGACAATAAAAAGGACATTCATTTGGTAACAAAAACGAGTGATCAATAATTTTGATCCCAATTATGCTATTATATGGCTTTGTTCCATAAAGATCATGGGTCACTTAAAGCATCACCATCCCTGTTCTTATTTTGAGCATCTAAGAGAAAAGCAGGTCCTTCACATTAAAATTCCTGGACACAGCCTCTTACGCAATAATTACACTGAGGTTCAGTCCTTTGGATGCTGCTACCTTGAATAAGCAAACTCAAGTTTGTTTAAGCTCTAGCTTAACCAAGTGAGTCTCAGAACATGGTCTGGAACCTGCATAAAAGTGGGTGCTGGTTAACCAGTGTGTACATTTGCAGTATGTGGCAATATGTGTCACTTCTGTTCAAAAGGCTTTTTGTTTGTTCATTAAAATTTAACAGTTTTGTAACTTTGGACATAAATATTCCAAAATTCCTGTCTTTTCTGACTTTAGAGAGATGCTTTTGAAGTCTTCCTCTTAGTGAAATATCAATAACTAATAAATGTCTGTTTCAGTTAAAACACATCGTTGTTAATAGCATACAGCCGTTACAGTAGTTTGTGCATACCAATGCAGGCATGAAGCCACCAACCTCAGGGAGTAGATTCATGACCAGCTTATGTGGTTTTAAATGTGTGATGCTCCCAAAAGGGTCAGTCCTGCCCTCCCTCCACTCACAAATACTGAGAAAACAGTATTTATTGTGGGATTATTTTTCTGCACCCTCAGCTGACAAATATGATCTGCTCGGGGTGGCCAGAGCTGTAAGTCTCCAGTGCAAACCCCAGAGGCAGACCATAACACCAGGAGCTGTGACAAAAATGGCCACTGTGAATTCAGCAGAGAATGAAACACCCAAGAGCCCCCCATCCCATCACTCTGCGCAGCTTGATGGGTAATTATCCCAGCTGTAAATCTGGTGAGCACCGAGTGAACTGTGTAGGTGGGTGGGTGGCAATCCCTGAACCCCAAAGAGAGTTTTGCTTTGGCTGTGTCTGCAGTCCTTTGCCATGTGTGACCATATGAGCCCCCCTTGGCAGTACCTGCATCAACACTCAACGGGAGGGAGCTGCCAGACAGCATGACTGCTGCTGGTGGCACTTGCCCTGTGTGCTCTCTTGTAACTTCTCAGCCTGATCTGCAAATTCACCACCAGCAGCGTGGGATGGCTTCAGGCCCAGTCAGGCCATCTGGCTCTCATAGAGGCTTCGAATAAGTCCCGTAAATCATGCATCAGCTTCGGGCCAGACTTCTGTGTGGGGGTAACTTCATGTACAGCATTCAGCCTTCCTCTGCTACCTGGTTCACCTTGACACTTTGGGTGCACAGAGAATATGCCTTACCCTCAAACCTTTCAAATAAACAGCAGCAGTGGCTCTGTGCTTGCAGTCAGCATGTCAGACTCACACAGGTGCAAATGGCTTCAATGTTCAAGGTTAAGCTTAATTTGCTGAGTTGTCATGGGGTTGGTCAGGTGAAATTTTGTGACCTGCCCAACACAAGCAACGTGTGGTTGGTTTGCCTGCTAACATTTAGTAGCTGTGTATACATGCACACTCATATCCACCACGCACAGATACAGGTTTCTTTTATGACTATGTTGCTCTCTACTTGGACTTCAACACATTTCTGGTGACTCTTTTATCCTGGTGAAAAACATACTTCTGAAGAACTACCACAGGAGGGCTCCCACGTTTAAGCTTTCCATATACGAACGCCTGTGCGCGTTGGCCATATGTGCAAGGGGCTTTATTTCCCCGACTCTTCCCTTTAGCATTAGTGATGTCTTGCTCATGCAAGTCAGGGGACAAACAGTTGTACTTGGAGCCACTCAGAGAGGCTACTATGAGCAGTTAATGTGCTAGGTCACGCTGAAGCTTACCCTCCATGTCTTTCCCATCATATCATCGTCCTCCTGACCTACAGCATTTCCCCACATTTCCAGCCTTGAACTCCTTGGGAGGTAAGTTGGATGACATTCTTAAAGAAGTGCATGATGGAGGCCTGTAAAATGAGTTTGCCTAATTCACTTTCACTGGCCCAAGCAATTTCTCTGCCCCAGGCAAATCAAATGCTATTGCTTTATCTCCCTGGTCTCCCCATCACATAGGACTAACCATGCTGATCACTCCGAAGCAGCCAAATGAAGCAGGAAGGAGTTCCAGAAATGCCACAGCCCACTCATCTGTTCAGTTTGTCCATAGGATAAGAGAGCTCAGCCACGCCAAGGGCTCTGGGCCAGGATCCCCACAGTAAGGGTTAGCTCTACAGGGTGATTTCATGAAACAGTTTCTCATCCAAAGACGTAAACACTAAATACCTTCTTTGGAAAAGACTCATTTGTTTAAAGACTAGAAGACAAAAAGCAGAAAAAAGAGATGTGGAAATGTGAACTTTTGCCTGTTTTTTTTTTTTTTTTCTTCTTCTTTATGAAAACTTCTAGCACATCTTAAAACTTCTAACACAAGAGCTTTTTCATTTCTTTCTCACTAAGTCAGTTTTTCTCTAGACTCAGCAAAACAAGCTCTGTTTATTAATGTGAGCTTGTCCCAAGATCTGGTTTTGCCAAGTCTTGAGCATTAGAAATCCCCTAAAAATCCTTTCCTTCTCATCCATCCTCCTAGCCTTCCTCTCCCACAACATACACAAGGCACTTCCTTCAGGTTTGCTCTGAGATCAGAGTTTCCTCAGGATGTTCAGCCTCAAAGCCTGAGAAACACTGCAACACATTAGTCACCTCTGTCACCACAGTTCCCAAATACACCAGCAAGCCAGACTTCCAGCTGATGCAATTCATCAGCATTACCCTGTCAAGTTTCACTAGAGACCTGATCCATGGCGTCCACCACAGCAAATGACTACACCAYGGCCACTCGCCGGCCTCATTTTGTGGGTAACTTGAGAGGCACCATGACCAAAACGAAAGTGTAGGAAACTCATCCCTTATGTTTAGGGTCATCTGAATATTAAATTTTTGCTCAGAGTCAGATACAGATAAAAAGAAGGGGACGTGTATGCCTGTTACTGAGATTTGTAGAAATATGAACAAAATAATATTATTCTATAGGAATATCTATTTGCCTCTTGTGTCCCTCATTACCTAGCGATAACATAAGCATGTGCACAAAAAGTCAACACAGGGAGTACATACCAAATAATATTTACTTTATCATAATAACGTGTGAGAGCTCTGCATTAAACATAATTCACCCAAGAGGAATTAATTTTTTGTTTTGTTTTCTTGTGTCTTCTCTGGATTTCCAGGTTTTGAACGACACTTGCAACAGGACAGTTTGTTCGGCAGATCTGTAGTGTCACGAAGCGGGGCAGATCCTACGCCTCAYGGCACAGGCCAAAGGGTAGAGACTGTGCGTGTTGCTTACGCAGTGATGATACTCACGTTCCTCTAAGTAACAACACATTTGCATTCACAGCACATGCCAAAAGATAACTCTAATGCCGTGGTAAAACAGTATCTAACTCCTTTGTCACCTAAATCAGTACAAGCGAAGAGTGAAATCAGGAGAGATATATTAGGGTAAACCTAGTATGAGTGAACGGGGAATCATGTCCTTAAAAAATTCTAATCAGCTTCCTAATCGAAGCACAGCTGTGTTTTCTGCCCCTGTTTTCCTCACTGGATGTGCAAGTTAATATATTTCTGAATAATTTTCCAGAGAAGTTTTGTTTTGTTTTGTTTTCCACTTTCACAGAATGGTCGAATGGATTTTCCTCAGACTTTCTCCCAGAAGCCATTGGCTGAGCTCAGTGATGGAAAATTTCAGCCTAGAAAGTAGAACCTTTCAGAAACTCAGGAGCAAGGGAAAACACTGGACTTGGAGCAAAAACTGTTTTGCAGCCTTAACTACAATACTACGTCAGCTTCCATGTGGATGCTATGATACAGACATAGCATTGATTTATACATGCAATTTTTGAAGCTGAGGCAATCAGTGTTAGTTATTTTATTGACCAGTAACACAAGAAAAACAGAAGATACACACAGCTGGGATATGCTACTGGCCTGATTTGACTCACCAGACTTTCTCAGGAAATGCGTGAGCATGTTTCATTCAGTAGGTGCAGCCGGCATGCCTGGACATAGCACACCTCTTCTGTTTGATGTGGCTTTGTAGGGCTTGCACATCCTTTGTATCACATAGGCCTGTGGGCGCTCAGGGCAAAATGAAATTGGCTGATGATTAAATGGCAAGCATATGCAGTGGCACCCTTCAAAAGTCCTCTGATACTATAAGAACATACAAATCAGGGCCCTGGTGACAAACTCATTTCTCACAGTTCTTAGCCCCCTGTAACCACACGATGGCACACAGGATGAGAAAGAGCAAGTCCAAGGCAAGAAACTTCATAAACACTCATGGAATTTATTTCTCTGCAGGGACACCATCATTCATTTCCTGTATGAGAATCAGGAGAGATCTAGCTTGTAGGGGCAGGCAGCAAAATCACTGGGAGACCTCCTAGTTGTGTGACATAGCCTTTCTGTTTTGCTTTTCACCATCTGTGAAACACTTCTGTTGATATGTAAGACAGGGCTTTGCTAACATAGCCTTAGCAATTTGATTGCAGCTTACACTGAGCACCTATGCTGGTTCGTATGAAAGAACTCTTTAGACTAATTGTGCAAGAATAAGTGCTCACAGAGCAGCAATTACTGTGTCCTCCCATGCCGTGTGCCAATTATTGCTCCCTTAGAGCACCAGCAGCAGCTCAGGAGAAGCCAATTTGCTGCTGATGCAGTTTGCAGCAGGAAAACTGCTAAACAGAAGCAATCTAAAGGTGGGCTCTGGCCTCCTCAGCGGCCAGAGCTCCTGTGCTAGCTTCTGGGACCAGAAGATGCCAAGATGGTATTTAGCCTTTCAGGTTGGTGAAGTGTTTTTGGATTCTGAGTAGAAGGTGGTTATTTTTTGTAAGCTTTGATCTGCAGTGAAGAAAAAATTCTTCTCCATTTTACATTAAAAAGGGCAGAATATCTAACCATTCCTTTGAGAACAGGAGAGGAATTGATTCTTGCATAAAGGTTAGCATAAATACTCAGAGAAGAGAAAATGTATGATCTCTACTGTAGCTGCCAGTGGTTGCTCTTTCCTTCTAGTTTCCATTAGAGGGTGCTCTTGTTTCAAAAATTCCCCAACCGAGGGTTTCTGCCATCAAAGAGTTGCCTTTAAAGCAGGTCTTCGAGTTAGGTGGTCCAGTCCAGTTACTAAATGCTAAGCAAGGTAGGAGACAGCATGATTAAACAAGATAGCATTACTTATTTTCCCTGCTAGTACAAGTCAGAAGCACTGCAGACATTAAAGATCAAGAGGCAGCAGCTGTGTAAAAACTGTTCTCCTTGGAGTCTCTCATTACACAGACCCTGCACAGAGCCTCACCAACAGGCTAAAACCACTTTTCACAGTTTCATTCTTTCTCTCTTTTAAAAGGGGAGAGGCAAAAGGACTGTTGATGTTTGCATTTTAAAGTCCATTTAAACAAAAGCTTTCCACTTTGTACAGAAGATTGGAAAGAAGCTGAATCTGATATTTATAAGACTTTACAAGTAGGTGCATTTTAAACAACCCAAATAAAGCACAGACAAGCACAGGATAGGTTTTTCTACTGTCACATTGGCAATGATGACTCAATACAAGCTATTCTCTGCTGCAAGAGGAGATGCTTGATCTCTGCATCTGTCCCTCCCGATAGCCCACATATGATAGCCTCCTTCCCACAGAACCTTCCATCTAGAAGGCAGCAGAACATTTCTTGGGGGAGATGCTGGTGCTTCACAAAAGGCACAACACAGCCACTTGGTACATGCTTCCTGTGGCGACTCATTTCCATTCCTCTCTTCACTTCCATTCTTCCCTTCACTGTTTCTGCAGGTCATGAGAATTGCCCTCAACAGCCCCCAATAGCTGGCCTTCCTCTTCACCCCAGCGTCTGGTGTCACAAAGCCTGTAGCCCAGCTCCATCCTGACAGTCCGTATGGATGCATTTTTTAAGTGCTCAGACTTGAATGATTTTAAAAGAAGATAGCGACAATAACAACAGGTTCCTGGAAGTACAGTGTTGGCTAAGCACTGTCAATATTTGAGAATCTTATGGCTAAACATGTCTGCATCTGCCTCAGAGAAGAGACAGTTGACCCTTCAGGCATTGGGGAAGGCTCCCCCCTGCCAAGATCCAGCTGCAGACTAAAGAGAAACAAAACTCTCCCACCACTTCAGTTGCAGGCTGCTGTATTTACAACTGACACTCCTGGCTATGATTTCTACTAGCGTTCAGCAGCAGCTGTGCCCCCAGCTGGGAGCTTTCACTTTCTATTTTTAAAATCAGTGAAATCAGGAGCATATGGGGCCTATAATTTACCATGTATTTTTAATAATAAAATCCACTCAGCAACATATCAGGCTGTAATTCTACCTGGAGATGCTTTGCTCCCTAGGAGCTCCTTTATCAGGGCTTAATATACCTGATTATACTGGGTGTGTGACATGCTCCACAATTTGCTGTCATCAAAGTGTGCAGTATATCACACAAAAGCCTATGCCATACAGTGTTTGTTCCCCAGGATCAGGCTCAGAAGCAAATAAGTGACAATAGCGTCTCACTTTGGTACATAATTGGAAATCGTGCATGACAGCCAGTTACCTCCAAGATACCTTCTTATTCCTGTGTTATGACAATACTTAGTGAAGACGATATATTTGGATTCATGGCACATTTGTGCATGTAAGTGTTTTGCACATTTAAGTGCATATATATAGCAAAGCTATATTTTCAGGAAGCAACTATTTCCAGCTAGAAGACAAAACTAAATAGGAGAATAAGGAAGAGAAAGAATTTAACTAGTATCTGGCTAGGGGTGAGAAGAAAACTGAGATGGATGGCAAAGGAGTAATGWAGGTGATAGAATTTTTGCTTGGCATAAACAAGAAAACAAGTCTTTGGGAATTACAGAGTCAATTCATATTGTTCTGTTCTTCCCCTTGCCCCTTAAAACCAAGACCACTTTTCTTCATTTCAGTAGAGGTCTACAGCATAATCTGGATGTCCATCAGAACTAGGCCTGCTCCTGACTTAGGCTGCTCTAATCTTTGCATTGAAAGATTTTGGGATTTTTTTTCTTGAAGTCAGGAGAGTTATACTAATGTATAGCTGGTAAGAAATGCTAGAATGGCAAATCATGCAGGTCTTGAAAGTAAGGTCTTGAAACATGGCAGTTTCACAGATGTGCTTTTCAAGTACCTTTACATAAGCAGGTAAGCAACTAACCATACAGCAGCCCTTCTGGTGTCCCCATGTGCGTAAAGTTTTTATTTTTTGCCAAAGGACCTTTTTGTGTCAATTGCCTTCCATGTGTGAGCTTAAAAGGCCACCCAGGGCTTTCCACGTTCTGTCCCATGGACACTTAGAAGGCCAAAGTAGGCTTATGACATTCTGTTTATGAATGATCTCTGACTTTCAAAGAGTACCCATTTCTTATTTGTTTTAACTTATTATGATCTGGTGGAATCAGGTAACCCTTCAAGGTTTCCTTCAGGGACTATCCATCCTCCTTTGAAGTGCCAACATAGAGGAAACTCATGTCCCTGAGATGCCTCTGAACTATGAAGGCACCAGCTCTTTCACAGGGTTCTCTGACATTCTCTCTATATTTGCTGTTGGACTAAGCCATCAGCCTAACAGGCTTTCCTCTTCCTGGAGGTATTATGTAAATTAAAACCTGGTCAGCTCTCCATCACAGGTGTACCTGATGATCGCCTTATTATCACTCATAAAATGAAGCTCGCTACAGTTGGTGGTGACCTACTTTAATGACCAATGAAGTTTATATTAAGTTTCTCAGTAGTGCTTATATTACACTACTACACTATATTATAATTGTTGTTGTTGCTGCCTGGGATGGAGAGTGGAGAAAGGGGTAGAAAAATGCTGCCTGCCTACCTGTGTGGAAGTTGTTACTTGTCATATCCCATTTATAATTTCACATACTACATTGCAGGTGACAAGAATAAATGTTCAGAATGATCATTTTAGGGCCTTAAAACCTAAGGATCTGTGAAATGATCGCTTTGACTTAGTGGCTTGAGGATGAATGAGATGGGCAACAAGTTCTGTTCTGAGGTCTAGGTTGTCCTGGCAGGAGAGCTGGGGGAAGCTTGCTGAGCTGCTGCCTAGCTCAGAGGTATAAAGTGAAGCCAGCATCTAAGTCAGAAAAGCCAGCACCTTTCAACAGCTCTAATGTGAGTTTCTTCATGTGAAATAAAATGACGTAAAATAGAAAAGCCTGGATCCTGTTGGCAAACACCAGGAATGGAACAAAACATATGAGAACAATGTGGACAAAGCTACTGAGCTGAACAACCCTAGACTTTGGAGCCAGAATTGTTTTCCTAGTGCAATCTTCCTTGCTGTGAAGCTTCTATGAATGCAATTGCTGGCTGGTTTAACCCAAAGGTTGACTGGTTTGAAATAAACAAATCCTCATAGCGTCATGTTTGGCTTCTGCTCAGTCATCAAGGTCTGTTTGTGTCTTACTCGCTTCTCCTCTCAAACCATTTGCGACTTCGTTGTCTTGGTTTTTTTGTTAGTGGTTTTACCTTTCATACTCAGCCAGTTACCTGTAAAACTCACCACTAATAACTATCACTGTTTAGGGCTACACTTATTTACAAGGGCAGTGCTCATCATCCACAGCCATCTTGTCAGCTGAACTTAGTAAACAAGGCTCTGGAGAACCAAGCAAATGTTTTAGCTTTAGGTCATTAGGCTGTTCTCCTCTAGCACTGTCTGATGCAGATACAACCAGCTCACTTAAAAGACTGAGCTGGAAACTGAAAAGTAGTTTGGCTAATAATGTCCCATACTTGAACCTACTTTGGTGGTGGGATAGATAAGATTACTTAATAGGGCTTTTCCATCTCTGGTTTCTAAATTCCTCATTGATTTCAGGAAATGGTGAGTTGATAGGTTAGCAGATACTTCTATTTGTTTTGCTGGCTCCTTTATTTACTCTATATCTCATGGTTACTCTGGGAATAAAATAAAACCCCAAAACATAAGATGCAAGTAGGGAGACACAGAGGTCAAAGCCAAATGAGGTTAAATAAAAATTTCTTATAACATGGTTCAGAAGGTAATGACTTCTGAGCTGCTCTTCAGGTTGTCTGGGGGATCTGGCTCAAAAATTATTTCTTCTTCCTGAACCAGATGCATGGTTCAGAAACAGAGTTTTCATCCATGTCAAACACCTTCCATATCAAGACAGCAAATTGACTGGCTTTCAGACCGCAAAGGCAGCATCCTGCCCATAGCTGGACATGCATGAGGGTTGCCTGATTTTTATTAGTTAGGACAAGAAAGTGAAGGATTAGCAGTTGGAGTAAGAGTTAGTCAAAGTCCTGGGATAGTTTGTGTACAGAGATACACACAACCTTGCCAATGCATGAGAAGCTTTCTTGTGGTGTTTGAAGCCTGAAACCTTCCTACACAGAGGTTACCAACTGGTTTCATTTCTCTGACAAACACAAACCTACTAGGAGCTAAGACGAAAGTAACCTAGTTATTTTCACTTTTTGACCTGAGGTAGAAGTTCAGCTCATGTTCCTGGCATTGAATCAGTCTCAGAGCAGCCATCTTCTGTGTCACATTTATAGTGATGTTCCAAGAATAAAAAAAGACAGAAGAGCCCACCCATCTCATAAAACATGACTTTGAGGTGATTAAACCCTCTGGTAAAACAGAGAAAGGTGAATCAAGGTTGAATATCGGGACAGAGGCTTCCAAATGTCAGAATTGCTGGTACAAAAGAAAGAAACCGGACCAATGCACCCCTTTCTTATCTCCTCCTATGCCAGGAGAGGCTACTGCTCTGATGAAGCAGTGGAAGGGCAGAGGTATTGAAGAGACTCTGAGCAAAACTGTGAATGTGGATGTCTGCAGCAGGCAAGGCAGCACACGGCAGAAGGCGCCAAGCTGCTCCTGTCAAGCTGGCACATCCACATGGTACAAAGCCTTTCTGTGATACTAGATCAGGTCCAGAAGTACAGCTCAGCAGCCTTACCTCTCCTGCTCGTTCCATGGCGCCGTGAAAATAAACCCATTGTACCACTGAGGCTGAAATGCTGAGCCATTATTTTTCTTTCATAATGTCCGTTTCCAAGCTGGCTATGTTTCTGTGCCAGGGATAATGTGGGTAACATTCACTGTGAAAAACTGGCAGCGGGTGGTTTTCTAGGAGGCTTCTCTGCTCATTGGCAAAGAGAAAATACCTCCTTCACACCACCACACATGCCCTACCAGAGGAACAAAGAACAGAGCAGTGCCTTCTCCAGACATACACTTGCCAGGTCAGTCCTTTAAAGGGCCTGCAAGTTCCCGGGAGCACCTGAAGCACTGCCTTGAACACCATATATATCCTAGCTTACAAGATGCATCCGTGCAGGGATGCGCAGTCCTCTCACCAAGACTGTGTACCTGCAGCCTCTTCTGAGCCCCTGTCCCAGGAGGAAACTGCTCCTGGGCTGCATGTCCAACAAGAGCCCCGAGCAACACAGCGTGACCTCACCAGGGAGCACTGACAATGTCACCGACTGGTTGTAAACTGTGAAACCAGAAAGCAATATCCCTCTTTCCCAACTTCCATCTCTGGCTCTGACCGTGGTATCATCTGCTCAGAAGCTGGTTGGGGAGGTCTGCAAAACAGAGGTCTGCCTCTCACAACAGAGGCTGAGGAGGGAGGGAGATGCTCTGCATTAAGCCTGTTTAGAAAGATTAGAGAATAAGAAATATTGGGATATTTTGTTTCCCACCTCCCTTTGAGCAAGTAAATGAGGTCTAAATGGCTCCTGAGAGGAGACAGAAGACCTCAAGTTAAGCACTTTCCAGAAAGTAAGCAAGCCCCCCTACTCACTCCTCTCCCCAAGTCTGCCTGTTAATGTAAATTTTCAGGAATTATCCTTTTAAGAGATAAAGGGGAGAGAAGGAACAGAGAATATGATTGTGCCTTGCAGCCAATTTGAGAGGGGAGCCGAGCTGGGTTTGGCATAATGCCAATTTGCTGGCTCAAATTTCACCTGTAAAAGCCCTGTAGACATTAAAAAAGCATTCATTATCCACCCAGACACAAAAAACTCATTATCCTCTATTTTTCCAGTCCTGCTAACTATGCATGAACTGTTCCTGCTGAAGGACAGTATTACCTGCTTCCTTCAGATTACTTGCCGATCACAGCAGCTCATGGGGTTTTGTTTTTAATGAGACGGAAGGTTCTTTGACTGGACTTCTCCCAAATTACCATGGACCTACATGTGTGGATTCCCGGTTCCTCTTTAAAGGGCTCAGCTACAAGCATGAGCCCAAGGCCTGCTCATCTCTCCCACTTTTTGGGACATTCACACACAACAGTCAAGTGACTTGTTGCTCGTATGAGTTCAACTAGAATCCAGTAGCCCCTGAGTGAGGCATTTTCCACCATTTCTGTGTATAACAAACCTTTTGCTGACTATCAAAGGATACTAAAGTTCTTCCATAATGTATATAGGCATTTTTCTACAAATTTGCTTTCTGCATGCTACAGAAAGGTCTACCTTGAATTTAACGATGAATGTAGACCTCCCTATTAAAAGGCTTAGCTGGACCCTATAATTAGATTTATTTCAGTTCTACATATACTTTTATTAGCACTTTGGCTTCAAGAAGAAATGTGTTGTAGCTACCCTTAGCCATGACATCACACTGCTAGCAATAACCTCTAAGAACCAAGTTAGCGCTTTTCCCTAAGTGAAGGCAACAGTTGCATCTGGTGGTCAGATGCTAAGATGAACTTTGGCAGTGAATTAGCAGGCTGTATGGCACAGGTGCTACGCTGGGTGTGCTCCCTGCCAGTTACTTACAGGCTGAAACCAGGATCCTTGCGATCTGAAGACAGCAAGTCCATGAGATTGCCCAAAGGAGTGTGTACGCAGGACCTTATCTCAGCTAACAGCTGTCTCTGTTTCGTTCAGACGACTAGTAAGAAATTTCCACCCAAGTTACTCTATTGCAAAATGCCACCAGTTGTTCTGTGGCTGCTATAAAAAACCCTTACACCAGAGCCACACTAATAGGAGAGGAGTAAGTGTGCGGTATATGGCAATGAATTTGCTCTGGAGCTGGGGTTCCCAAAGAGGTGGTGTGTTCTTATTCTGTGAGCAGCCAACTGCCTCCTTCTGCTCATGCATGTATGTGACAGCCGCTGCCTGTTCTGATACCAGAGCCAAGTGCTTTTGGGAACCCTTGCTCTAAGGCATGTTACAGCTTTTCCCTCAAGACCCAAAGATAATTTGGGACCCCATTTTTTTCTAAGGAAGGTTACTTCAGCTTGCATACACTCTTCTGTGCAGCCTTGATTTCACAATAGCAGGCACCGGCAGTGAGCAATGCTTAACAATACACCTAAACACTACCCAGGTTCCTGCAAAGTAGGAACCATAAACAGAGGGGTAGGGCCGGCTTTTCTTGCCATGGCTAAAGGCATCCTGCACTGAAGGGGTTTTTCTCTATGCAGATTCCTTGGAAGAGACTTGGACGGTAGAGTCAGAGGGACACAGTCTCAGTAGATGAATCACCTCTTATTTGGAAACCCAGGTCCCAGACTGGATGGTTGGCAGGCCAGTTGGCTCCATCTGGTATAAGAGGGTCCTGGAGCCAGAGAGAAGTTGCGATGCAATGCTAAGTGAAATGCCAGCCCTGCAATAAGGGGCTGTGAGAGAGGAGCCAGGTGAGTGAATCTTCAACCAGAAACTGTGAGACTTGGCAAGTCTGGGATTGGCACTGCAAAACTSTTGCAAAACTAGCCTGAGGTGACAGCAGGGTGTATGAAGAATCTTGTAACCCTCATACTTACAAAGACTACAGAGAAACCAACAGCCCCTGGCTTTCTTCAGCTCTATGGTCACTTGAAAACTATAGCAAAGCTGTATTTTGATGCAAAGACAAAAACCTAATGAAGTGAATGGAGAAGACCTGAGTGTTCTCCTGCAGCTTTTGGTCTGTGCCTTTCCAACTAGGTGGCTGAATTCTTGTTAAAGAATAGCATGGCAAATCTTTGCACGTACATGCATTGCGTGTGAGGATTAAAACAAATGCTCTTCAATCCCATGTTTATTTCTCCGAAGGGCATGGAGGGAAACGGCAAGAAAAGTCTTGAACGGTGAGAAGTATTTGGAGCTGGATGCCCTGCAGACACTTCCAAAGGTTCTTTCCCTCCATAGGTGCCTGCTTCTCCCACACTTGGCCTTTATCTGTTTTTCCTCTTGATCCCTGGTAGTTTTTTTTTCACACAAGTTCCCATGCCGTACACTTACAATGCTACAAATTAAGAGTAGGAGAAGAGAATTCCTATTTTTAGTTCCAGCATATAAAATGTTATCTAGGGACAGGTCATTTTGTCCTAAGTGATTAAGCAGAAAAAGGATACGGCAACAAATAAAACCTTAGAAAGGATATTCATGTGGTTAAGGCATTAGCCTGTTAATTTGGGAGATTTGTGTTCCTTTTCTGGCTCTCCTACAGTCTCTTTAGGCCCCTCACAGGTTAATCTCTGTTCCTCACTTCTCTTCCTGTAATATGGGGATAATGCTAACCTTGGTGCAATGAGGATAAATTAATTACTGTGTGACAGATTTTCAAACACATTAGTGCTTACTGCCATAACAAAGCCTTTTATATAAACAAATACTCCTGGGAAAACAAGAGGCTGGATTTAAAGGTTGTTTTTGAGGTAAATTCCTATACCAGCACTCCCACCATGGGCACACACCCACACCAAAGGAAAAAATAGGACAAATGTACGGTGTCATGCTTTAAAGATCTTGAAAATCAGCCAAATCTGTAAAATGCTAAGGAGACTTAATGCAATATTTACACATCCTGGGGCTAATTCTCAGGAATGCTGAGTACCCTCTGCTCCCCACTGACTCTGAGTTGTGGGCACTAAGCACATTCAGATGTAAAATAATAATTTAGTGAACAAAAGGCATTTGAACGAAGCCTTATTCTTCAGTCTGCATATTTTCACAAATGCAAACAGCCTTACCATAAGAAGTTCCACCAAGCTCAACTGCTGTACCTTCTGCATGCTAGGTGCAAAACTTGGAGATCTGTAGCTTAAAATACCAAATGAGGTAGGAATTATCTCTTTTCTCCCTATCTTATTCTTGCCCCCCAACCCATGCATATGTCCTTGTGTGGCTCCCAAGAACACAGTCAGGAAGGAAAAAAGGGTGAGGATTTTGCCATTACTTTCTCCAGTCTCTAGGATGGCCTTGGGCTTCCCCGTCCTTCTCATATGCATCCTTGAGTCCCAAGAGCTTCAGCAGCATGTGAGCGCACTCCAAAAACCGCTGGTAGATGGGAATCCTTCTCCCTTGCACCAGTTTTCCTCCATAAGGTTCTGGGTGAAGGGCGTTATTTTCCACCTGGTCAAAAACAGTATGACAGCTTTGAGTGGGGGAGGTGTTTGGTCCTTTCTCAGAAAAACAGCCGGTTTGTTTCTACTTGAAAATGGAGCTTAATTCCTCTCTGGGCTGAGGCAGCTTTTAAAACTCAATGAACAATAACACCTGGCTTTGGGGATGTGATTGAACCAACACTTCCCTGTCTGAAAACACTTACCCTTTGAGGAAGTGAACATCCAGACCTGTGCTCGGTGTATAACCATAGTTAAATGCTTCCTTTGAGGGTATGTGGAAGTTGGTTTTTATAGGTGCAGAGGAGGCACCAAGGTGCAATGGTGTGAACTGCTAACCGGGGAAGCGGTGTGCGACTGGACTTGGCCACACAGAGGCTGGYGGGCCAGAAGGCCAGCGCGACACAACAGCGAGGTGCGATGTGTCACCACTCCCCTCACCGGCAAAGTGTCCAGCCAAGCCCCGGCAGATCAAAACCTGAAAAACAAATCAAAGTAAATTCCAGCCTGAAAGGCACACAACGCTTGTGCCCAGTACGCGAACCCCCATCCTTCATCCACGCATCATGGAACGTTTGCTCGTAGCAGCGCGCGCCGAGTGTGCAGCGCACTGGAAGGGAAATACCGGCAGGGCAGTCAACACTGCGGTCCCTGTTTGCCAACCGGGGCGCGCTCCTTCGGGCTTGGCCGCGTCACCGCTCCTCGCTGGTGACCAGCTTTGCCTCAGACCCACCTCAGAGCTCCCTGTTTTTTTTGGCGGGGCCTGCGACCCCGGGCAACCCAGCCCGGTGTTTGAGCCTTGCCCGGCGCGTTGCAGAACGGAGAACACATGTTTTTTTGTTTCACAGATATTGCTTAAAATAACTCCATCTCTAGAAAGTTGAAGTTGGACACCCCCCCCTGCCGCCTTTCCCCTTGCTCTCCCCTCTTTGCACAGCTGTGGCTCCCATGAGGACCCAAAGACAGATGTGCCATGAGGATCTGGTTATCATTCCTCCTTCCCACCCTCCCGCCAAAAAAGAAATACATATATATCTCTCTATCTATCTATCTTTCTCTGGGCTGCTGGACAACAGCAAGCGTCTGTGAGAAGAAAGGGGGAAGGAAAGCATTGGCTGAAAAACATCCCCTGCCCCCTCTCCCCCCTCTCTGTCGTCCTGTGCTCTCTTCAAACACGTTTTTAAACATACCAGTTTTGGTCTGGTTTCCTGGATGGCACATCTTCATGTCTAGCTGGGCTCCATCCATTACCTCATGAGACAGGGTAGGACCAAGGTGACAAGATTGATGAAACGTTTTGAGCAAGGGGAACGGGTGAGGAAACCCTCCCAGGACAGCAGTGGAAATGGGGCGAGGGAGCACTTTTATATTTTAAAGTCATCGAGCAAATCTGTTTCAGGAGGGAAAAGGTAATTTATATTCTAGAGAGATAATTTGGCATTCCCTCTTGTTTGTCCTACCAAAACTATGAACTGACTAGTTTAATTTTATTTTATTTATTTTTTATTTTAAATTCAGTACCTGAATTTGTCCATGTTTCATTTTTTTGCAGTTTGGAGGGGGGTGAGTTAAAATCCCTGCCTTACCTAAAGTTCAGAAGTAACCAAGTTACTTCCACTTCTGGAGGGTCCTATATTTTATTCCAAATTGGCACAAGATCTGTTCAGTTATTCTTAGCCTTGCTGACACCTTTTTGCTTTTGTTACATTAATGCATGGATGTGAAGAGGGAAGGGATTCTGAGTTCTGGATACTGTTCCACTGAGCTGCTAATTCACATTAAGAAAGGTCAAGTCTAATAGAGCACTGCCTTATGTTGAGGCCAAGAGGAAAAGGAATTCATTTGAAAACTCACTTTCCAGGTGTATTAACCCCTTCAAGTGCCATTAAGCTGCATATGCGTCACAGCAGCAGCTCTTTTATGGAGGAGCCCAGATAAACTGACTTATTACTCAGCTTTCAACTCCAATTCTCTATAGCTCAGATCACAGCTCTGCTACGGTTCCTACTGCTGCTTAATCTCACCTTGTATCAGGCTGTTGCCTGCCAGGAGTAAAGACACTGCTCTCTACTAGGGTGTACAGTTTGTACACGTCTGTTTATATACCAGGGCATTCTATGCAGAGCRAAGAAAGGCAGCAAAACCAACTATACAGGATCATTTAATCGAGACTTTTAGTTTTTTGTAGGCAAGCACAAAGGTACCCTCACAGGTGAAGGGGAAGACTTTTGCTTCTGGGGGAAAGCTAGAAGGGTGAGAAGCTACTATGTAGAGGGAGTTGATCTTTGCTACTTGTATTCCAGCGTGATRTGCAGTAAAGGACCTGAGTAGCCTAGAGGTACTGGCTTCTGAGGAGCGTCTGCCTAAAACCCTACATACGTGGTTGTCAAATATGAAGAGGAAAGAGAGAGGAAAGCTAGATGGCTGCTCAGAAGGTGCTCAGGGAGATGGAAACAGAGTTTAACATTTGCTAGCTGATGGACAGAAACACATCTGTTTATCTTGAGCAGGGGTAAGAGGTATAGGGAGTGGAAGAAAATTTGCTTTTGTTAAGACAGGGAAATACAGATCATCATATTTGGCCACATCACAAAACCTGAAGGTCATTTGAACACTTTAAGAAAACAAAACTCTGGGGTCAGCCTCAAGGGAAAGAGCAAACAATTTACTTTTCACTCTGTCTCAGTTCAGACCAAGTTAAGAAACCCAGTCCTATGAGAGGGGCAGAATGTGATGAACAAAACAAAGCAAATCACCACTACCAGAGTCCGGTTGGCGAGCTAGGTATTGATTTGACTTGTGCAGGGGGAGTCAGTCTAGTGACTGTAGATGCATAGCCAGCATTGGCTTGCAGTGCCCAAATTAACTTGTTAAAATACAAAAAGACTGCAAAAGGAAATGAAAACAAAACAAGAGAGATATCCCATCTGTGTATATTCTACTCTTTTAGGATGTCTACTTCTACAGGGAATCTTTTTCATTAACCTCAAACCAGTTCATTTTCAAATCTTATTTTTTGAAGAGGAGCTAGTTTAGTGGTGGATTTTTCTTCTAAACATACAAATTTTAATTTATGTCCCCCGTGAGACTACACGTGTGATGTAGGCCAAATTTTTAATATGTATTTCTATGACACAGAAACATAATAGTTCCTGAAACATTTAATGAAAGCTGTGTATGATCTCTTCTAAAGCTTCTCTGGACAGTGGCGATCTCAAACAAAGCATAGAGCTAGCACTAGCGTTGATGCAGTATACCAGAAAAGCTATGCCTTTCTTCACGAGCAGAGGCAGGAGAGAAACCACACTGACCAGGTGATACAACGGGAGACAGGGGTGACGTTGCGGAGGTGTCTCTGGAGAGCAAAGGGATGAATCCCCAGCTGGCGGCACATGGCGCTGTCGGTCAGCTCTGCCCTTTTCCAGGCACTCTGATGCCCTGTGAGGCTGGCAAGCACCCTCCCTCCAGGAGTGGAACTCCCTCAACGTTGGCTGGGAGAAGAAATTCAAGTCTTTGCCCTGTGTCCTTCGAGAAAACAAGAATCTCTCAGTTTGCATTTGTGAGAAGATTTCACATTTCATTCCAGCTGGAGGGAAAAAGAGAGAGAAAAAACACACCCTTTTGTTAGCCAGGCTGGAGGTTGTCTGTGCACACAGGCTGGGACTGTAGGTTATCCCATAACAGTTTCAGTGTACCCCACTTCCCACCCCTGCTAAGAAAGTCTCAGTCCCAGGGAAAAGCAACGCATCCTACAGCGTAAAGGTCTTGGAGGTAGGCAAAACGTGATGTCTGGCTGAAGCAGGTTTAGTGCCGCTCCGTTTGGCACAGCTAATGATAAGGTTCCCCTTTGGCTTGCCAAGAGGGGCTGTTGCCTACAGAGCACCTTCAGCACATAGCTCAGCTGTGATAATACACATATTTGGAAAGTCTGTTTGGGTCCTTCGTCACTGGTTATTAGTTACACGAAGGCCAAGGCATTTTTGCGCAGAATCAGAAATCCTAGAAAGAGTCCCAAAGCACAAAGTTGTTCAAGATCTGAACTATTTCTGGGCGAAGAGGCTGAGTTCAGGCCGTTACAGACTGAGGATGCCAAGTCTGGATCCAGCGTAGCTTTCTGGGAAGGATGCTCAGGTCTGGGACTGCAATCTGTTCCCTGAAGGAAATAAGGGTGAGATACACAGTTCAAATTTTGCCACAGCTTATGTGTTCATAGATGTGAAGCTCCAGGTGAGACCTCTCTCCTTAAATCAACCAGGGACTCCCCAGGTGCAGGGACAGAACAAGAGCCAGTGGTCCAGCTGCCTTTGCAGCCCTCTCTAGCTTAGAAGGGCAGGATCTGCTTTGGAGATGAATGGGAACCAAGATAGGAACAAGATGGGAAACAAAGTGAGCACTAACTGTGTGGGAGTGGGAGAAAGCAGGAGGGTCTAACAAATGTCATCCTGAAGTCCCAATTCTCCCTAATTGTCCTTATTGTGCTGCTGTGAGTAAAATACCTGGAAAATGGCATTTTGTGTCACCCCTCTCCCTTCTCCCTCTGCCCCCCCCGCCACCCCTACATCCCTCCTGGGTAAGAAGAGAGCGTCTGTTACAGCAGTCTGGTCTGCACTAGTGGGTGGGTAAGTGGTTTCATGCAACACCAGCTGTGGGCTCCAGCAGGATTATATTTAAACTCCTATATGCTATTTTCTCTACCTTCTGTTGTTATCCTACATTCTGCTGGGCCCTGCGGCAAGGGTGGGGAGGAGGACAGGACAATTAGATTCAGAGCAATAATGATCATGATAAGAAGAAGAACCGATGCCGAATGCAATTCCCATTTCTCATTACTATGCTACTGTAGCTATGGTTTGGCTCTCCTCCTGGCCTTGGCAAACACAATCCACTTCATCTCCTGCTTCTCCTGTTGGCTAGGCTCCCATCCTCCTCTTGGCTCCTGCAGCCGAACTCCTGGCTGGCTGCAGTAATCCCACATAATATTTCACGCAAATTTATATGAAGCCCGTTACAAAGCTCAGCAAGGAGACACTGTTTCTTTTTCTTGATACAATTAATCATTTGTAGCTCTGCTCCAAGGACCAGCCTGTCTCCCATGTAACTGCTCCTTTCTGTCAAAAAGGCTGAGAAAGTGCAGTACCCAAGGGAGGGCAGGGAGAAACCCGGCTTTCCCTCCCTCTCCCACACAACCCCAGGTGAAATCACACCGAATCTTGCAAAGCCCCCCCTGCCTCCCTCCAACCTGTCTCCCCCGGCGCCTTGCTCCGGGTGGCACGAAAAAGCAAGGGCTTGCAGGCAGCACCCCCACCCCGCAGCCCACCCCACCCTCCCTGCAGCATGGGCTTGGCCGCCTGGGTTGCCCTCCTGTCTGCACGACAACTTGGTGAACGTGCTCCAGCGGCTCCCATTTCTCAGCCCGCTGCTGGGAATATTGTATGGGATTGCTCTTGCCTCCTTCGGTTCCCATTGCTTTGTACCACCTAGTTAATCTTTTGGTACAACTCCTTCTTCTCCCCTCCTCTCGCCCCCGCCTTTTTGAAGTATTTCTAGTGTTGTGGCTGTTTTTTTTGAAAAACAGAAAGCTAACCCACAGTATAATGTTTCTGCGGCTAAACAGGACACCCAAGTCTCTGGGCTTGTCAATCCAGGACCTCACACCAGTACTGAAATTCAGAGAAACAGAAAACGGGGATCTCTTTTCTGCTTGTAACTGTGGGTGTCCATCTCTCAGTATTTCCTCGCTTGAGTCCATCTGGCACATCACCCAATTTCTCCTCTTCCTCCTAGTCTCAAATATAACATCAAGAAGATAATTAATAAACATATGCTTAACAAAAACCTATTTCCCCCTTTTTAGCATTAGGCACAGAAAGGGGTTGAAAGCTGCAATCTGTTTCAGTATCTTTTTTCTGTTGTTCCTACAAAATTCATGGTAGTCTCGTTCAACAGGAGATAGTAAAGGAAAAGGCAGTTTAATTATGTGTTTAATAGTTCTTAAGACAAATACTAGAAGAACTGGCTTTATTTATTTTTTAAGCTGAATACCCAGAAGGTCCCATTTTCCCTCCCAGAACAAACTCAGGCCCTGTGTGGTAAAAGAAGGAAACTAAATAAGAAATTGGCTTTTTTCTCTTCTTTCCCACCCCACGGTTTCATTATGGAAGTATGCTGTATTTTCTGAAGCACAACCACTGTGCCGTTAAGTGAATTACTCTTGCCCAATAGCTGCAGTTCCTCTGTTCAAAGCATATTTCCCAGTTCCCAAGGAATTTGGGGAACAAATTTTAAATCTATTATACTCCAGAAATCTTTTCCAGTTGTCATGGGCTTACCTGCCAGATAAGTATCTCTTCTCAGCAGGTAGTTATCTTTCACTGGCTCTCCAAGTTGATGCATTTCAGGATCCTATTTGCAATCTGAGATTAGAACTATAACCAAAACATTAGGAAGTGTGGTTGCAGTCATACCTTTAAAGTAAGGGCATTTCTGAAGGTCAAATTGCATGACAGCTTTCTCACACCATTTTTGAGATACAGCCATTTCCTTCTAACAGCTGAACGGCTGAACAGGCAGCAATGGTTGGTAGCATTTCTTTACAAATTGTGGCTTCATGGTGGATATAAGTTAGACTGAACAGGCTGTGGAAGAAAGCCCTGGTATGAATCTGATATTTAGTACCATTTCATCTTCTGGTCAGGAAATCTCTGAACTGTTGATTGCCAGAGGATGGGACAGCATGTGAAGGGAAAGGTTACACTTGGAAGAAATATGCCTTTTTGTAAGTAGATACTACTGACCACTGCCAGAGACAAGATACTGGGACTGAGGGAACATTTTGGCCAGTCTCATTTTCTTATTGTCAAAGCTACAAAATCCTTGGGGGGGTGTGTGGAGCATGGGTGTGTTTCATCTTTTTTGTGTTTTGTTTTTTGTATGCTTGTTTGTTTGTTTGTTTTGGGTTGGGTTTGGTGTTTTTATTTTCATTTAGCAGCAACATACTTTTCTGTCAGTTGCATTATTTTTTGGTTATTAAGCATATATTTCATTCACACCATTTTCAAGTTTTGCATTTTTTTTTTTAAAAAGTGATAACTGCTTTTCAGTTTCTATCATGTCTTTGTAGAGCACTTCTTACCACCTCCAGGAACGGCCGACACTGGAGACTTTTGTTGGAACAATTAAAGTAGAGAAGTGAATTTTCAGGTCAGTTCTGATAAAAGGAGAAGGAATTAAAACTAAGATAGAGTTATATACAGTGCTATATATTTTCCCCTACATGTTTTTGGAGGATAGCACTTTCTTACCACTTTTTTAGTAAAAAACACCACTATCTTTTACTTTAGACTTAGACCTGACCAAAGTTAGGATTAAACTGTTTATGACAGGACCCTGAATCAGCCAGAAATTTGAGGGAGACTTGCTTGTATATTTTCCTTAAAGCAAGAATCCCCCCAGAACACCAGAAGGAATTTTAAAACTCTGGAGCTGGGATTTATGAGAACCTAAACTAAAGAAGGGATATTTTTACAATGTGGAGAAATAATATCTTCAGGTTAACTTGAACAAAAATAAAGGAATTTGACAAGAATTCTCCCTGCTGGTTGTGCAAGGTGACCGTTTCCCTCAGGTTTCCTCATAGCACAACACCATTTTGATGTGAAACATCTGCTTCCCGGGATACAGCAGCTCTGCACAGACTTCTCTGGGTCCCTAGGAACAGCCCCTCTCTTTCCATCACCTGGGAAGCTTGGCTCTGTGTCTGCCCCCTGCTCTTCCCAGCAGTCCATGATTTTCTCCCCCACTCAGAGTTGATGTTTGCAGTCCCCCTACCCCAGGATGTATCTCTTCAGATACTCTCAGGGAAGGAGCAATCTTCCCACTTTCTCTCTTGTCAGGACAAGGAAAAGAGGCAGTTGTCCTTTCTATTGCCTAACCACTCCATCTTAAAGATGTATACCAAGGAAGACTATCTTGTACTTGGAAATAATAAGTTGCCAACAAACAAAACAGAAACCTCCTGTCACAGGATAGAAAAAACATCCTCATTTTTTTTTTCTTTTAAAATAGTATGCTCTATATAGAACCCAGTTTGGTGTCCTCTCCCCCTTCCTTCAGCTTCTGACTAATGTATCCTACTCTAAATATTCAGATCTTTGCAAGATAACTTCCTGGTAACTGTTTTATATATCAGGAAGTTCTTCAAGTGAGAAAACTGCACCAGTGTCTGTCTCCTCCTGTCCAGTGTCAGATGAAAAATTGCAATGACACCTTATGGCATGCTGCTTTCCTGCACCTAGGCTCTGAAGCCTGCCTCAAGGGTGAATCACAAGAGGTCTGATCTTCATGAAAGATTTTTAAATATATTGTTATGATATTTGACTTTTTTTCTTCTTGTGTGGTAAAGAGAAAGATAGCATTGCACAAGACGCTGTTGATCTCTCAGCTGGGAAGGAGCAGTAATTGTCTTTGATCACCATGGTTGGGGCTCCTTATTCCTGGAGAGTGAATGTTGCCAGATGTGCTTGACCTGGATGATGTATAGAGAAACTGAGGAGGGACTCCTGAGTGCAAACCAGCCAGTACAGCATGAGAGGAAGTAGTTAGCCCAGCCTCTATTTCAGAGCCAACTGCGTGTGATTTCAGGGCTGCCTAGAGATTTAGCTTAAGTGCTGTCTTCCGTACATCAAAGATGTGAATCCTGCCTGGATGATATAGAGAGCCATTGCCTGCAATATGATATACGCATCCACTTCAGACATGCCAGGAAGCCCATCTGTTTACTTAACTTTTTATGAAAGCAGTTGGGAGGAAGAGCTTCTATTTGACTGGGGAGTTATTTTATTTATTTATTTGCTCATATTTATAAAAATGAGGACAAATGATGTGAAAAAAAAAATCACTCTTCTGATAACAGAAGTTATCAAAATAGTCTTTCAAAGAACAGTGTATAGCAACAGTAGTGACAGTGACACCACTAAGAACCCACAGCAAAACATGACCCACCACTATTTATTTCTAAGGAATTACCTTCACAAATTGCACTTTCTCCTTCTTTTGCCCTCTTCCTTCTCTGAGGCCATCTTTTTCCCAAGACACAAGCTAAGTTTTGCCAGGCTTCCAGGATGCTCATAGACAGGATACTGGGGAAGACTGGAAGCAGGAACACACAGCGTCTCTCCAAGCAGAGGAAAGCAGAGGAAAGCATGTCAGAGAGCTCTATGTCACAGGCTGTATCTGATGTCAAGTCATTTGATGGTGAGGGACCATGGTAGTTCAGAAGATGGAGGGGAGGTTCAGGGGACAGTGGCTGCAGAGCAAGCTTCTGGCAGGACTTCTCTCAATACAAAGCACTTGCTAAGGCAGCACATCATCAGCTGCAGTGCTGTGCTACCCCTTTTTCAATATTCTGGGTGCCACAGTCTCTGTTTGTGACTTTGGGCAGTTCACTTAATGCTGCAATGTTTTAACATCCTGTCTGTCTCTGGACACTGACAGAAAAGTCCTCTAGGAGTAAGCTCTGGCAATGTGAGATGTTACTTCTCCCAGGGATGACCCATCCCAGCATGGAGCATCGCTGCTCTGTGGTAGAGGTAAAAGAATGGGCTACAAGTTCTTGCCTTGCACCATCTTCATTAGTAATCTATTGTACTGCAGAGGAAGGAAAGCTTGCACTAATATTTTGGACCTTGAAATGAGTAGTCTGAGCCATGGACATATGTCCTATCCCACCACTCCCTCTACTTGGCAGCAAACTCTGCCAGACGGCCATGGCATGCTAAAGCCATCAGTGCATGTGAGTCTGTGCCTTGAATAACCAAGCAGTGGCAGCTGGCTACTGCACTGAATACAGTAACAAAGCTTTTAATGAAACAACACACTTTTCTTTATATCAGAACTGTTTTGAATAGCTTTTGGGGAAAAGTAAAAAAGGTTACTGCCATCTTTCCAGCAAGAAAAAAAGGTAGTTCATTTGTTGAGATGTAACAGAGTTTTGGCCAGAAAAGAGGCTGTAGTTATTTGCACAATTTTACTTGTACAGGCACCCAGGTATAGATGCTTTCATGGAAACTCTGGCTGCATAACAGTATTAATTTTGGCTGAGTCCTGAGACTATTTTCAGAAGCTTTCAGAAATTTACAGGAAGTATCTTTCCTTTTCATTTATGCACAGTGTTATTGTTATTTTTATTTATTAAACAAACAAACAGAGATACTTTTACTTTGCTTCTACTAGATTTCACGCTAAGAAAGGAGGTGTGGTGGAGGGGAGAAAAATCTTGGCTTAACTAGTTCAAAAACAAGGCTCAGGGCAACCCAAAAGTTGAATGCTCTTTCTAGAAAATCTGGTCTCTTAAGAGCAGTGGTCTCCTCTGAGACTGCCTGGGCTACTGCTTGTATTGTGGCAAAATAAACAAACAAACAGAGTAAAGTAAAGATGAGAGGGTCCCCTGAGATTCAGGTCTTTTGCTGTCTCTTTCATGAATAATGAATGGGGTGACCGCACAGACTTGGAAAGCCCTGCAATGCTTGAATCTGCAGCTGACTTTCAAGCAGGCAGAGTACAGGATTATATGGGATTCACTGGCAGTATTAGGGAGTCAATTAGAGGGGCTTCAAGGTAAACCAGGAGTTTTTATTACTCACACACAGGGGAAAAAGAATTTAACAGCTGCTCTTTACTCTCACCGGTGGTATGTAAGCAAAAACTTGAATTATACAAGAGAGTCCTAAGAAACTCCTGGAAAGGGCGTTTCTCCAGCTTGGGTGTCCAGATCTGCTGTCTTGAGACCCTTTTATGAGTATGAATTCAATTCTCAGCAGCAGTAGGGAAAGTCCTGTTCAGTGGGCCCACCTGAGGTGACCATATATCCCAAGGTGATTTCCCATTCACCTGGGTGGTCTCAGCCCCCTGAAAAGAAGACTCTACTGAGAAATGACACACAAGGTACATGGAGCACATGTTGGCCAGTATAATAATACAAGGTCTCCAAACATAAGCACACTGTGTTACATTGATCATGGCTTTGTTCTGTTTTCTCCTTGAGTTCTCTCAGCCTGTTCTCAGAGCTCTGTAGTTAAGGCTTGAAGGACTTATTGGAGCAAGGAAAATGGGGACTTTCTTCCAGGCTACACATGGAGTAACGGGAAGAGCTATTTACTAGGCAAAGGGCATTTAGTCCTGTCCTCTATGCCTACCACAGAAGACAAGACAGATCCTTTCGACTGCGTTTTGTGGCTATGGCACTGATTCCCCTTTTGCTGCTGGCAAAATACTTGGATATGGCCTGTTTCCCTATTTAAGTTCCTTCTTTTCTGCTTCATTGCCTCCCCTGAGAGGGTATCAGCAAAACTTTAAAGATCATGCACAGACTTTGGATGTTTCTTTGTAATTAATCAAGACCTTCACACACTCTGTTCATGAAGGTAAAAGGTACTATCCTTTTCTTAGCACATGGAGGATTACACAGTATTTGAGGTAGTTGTGAAGATGGAAAACTTTATATAAGTGCCTCATGCTGTAGAATTCAAATAGGTACTCTAAGGGTAGCAGAAAGAGAAGATTTCTGTCTCCAGTGCTGTCATGGTCTGGTACCTTTCATGAGCAGCAAATACATTTTTCAAACCACTATAAAGAATAAAAAGTCAAAGCTGATAAACATTTTAAAATATACTATGAAAGAAAGCCAGCATTAGAAACATACCATGAAAGAAATCCAATTCCCTTTGAAGCAGGCAACAGTATCATAAAGAGGGAAAAGTATAAGAAAAATGGAGAAAACTAGATCAAGTAATTAATGACTAAAAGAAAACCCAAGCCTAGAGCTGAAACAAAAGGAGGCTGCATGCTGAAAAACATACAGGTTAGAAGAGGAATTAAAACAAAACCAAACAATAACTTTGCAGTCTTCTCTACTAGCACAGAGCTTGTCCTGACCACAGTGCTCTGTGCCTGGTGGGAATGCAGAACAATGGAGGGTTTTGAAGATTAATGGTTGTTAAAGTCAGAAGGGACTTGTTGGACTTTCCGCAGAAAATAAGTTACGGATCCTCAGCCAGTAAGAGGCCACAAAATRTCACTCAATATCAAGCCTAAAATATAAAGACTAAGGCCTTAGATTTGTTCTGTTTTCAACTAAGTATAGGTTTCCCGAAGGAAACTAGATAGCTAGATATAGGAAATTTACAATAACCAAGACTGCTATTTATGAAGTGAATCATAATGACTAATCCTGAATCCATTAGGCTGGCCTTAGTCTTTTTTTCCCAACTGCAAATGGAAAGGATGTTTTTTGTTTTGTTTTGGTTTTTTGTGGTCAGAAATATTTGGCTTTCACAAGAAAATCAAAGTTGCAGAYGGCCATAAAATTTTGAGACCAGATTTATTTTGTTGAAGACCACATTATATTAGAAGACAGTTTTTTGAAGAGCTTCTTTTCCCCCAAACAGATTCACCTCACTAACTGCTGAGCTCAGATGAATATCAGCTAAAACTGTCGATAGCTTAGAGATAGCTAATTATTCRTGTCTACTGTGAAAGTAAAAAGGAATAGTGGATCTTTGCATTACTGTTTCATGTTGCCATCAGGAACACCCTCTAACTGTAGAACAAGGTGGTGGAACTACATACATACTTTCAGCTCCCAAGGGCTTGGGAGAGAAAGAGAGTTTGATCATCATAAACCTGAGCAAAGACAGAAAAAATAACCAGCCTTCTCAGCTTAATCAAAACCCATTCCCCTGTGGAAGGCCAGCAGAAGTCCTATATGAAATGCTGAGGAAAGTCTCAGAAATATAGACACCATGATGTGACTCTAAGCCACAGGTTCTCCCATTCTTGCTCCTTCTTTGTCTGGATAGAGGTAGGGGCTTTAGGGTGCTGGCAATACTGAGCTGTAGATGGAGGTGGCCATGGCTAAGCTGTGCAGTGATTTGCAGAGCAGCAGGTTACATGCTGGGTGATAATGAGTGACAGTTAATTGTTGGGTGCTCTGGAGGATGAGGAACAGGCATRACTGTGGCAGGCTTCCTTCCTTGAATGAGGAGCTGACATTCACCATTAGTAAGAGGCTCAAATGGTCTCATCTCTGTTGCTAATCAAAGGCACAGTATACAGCAGAGTCACTTTTTCTGCACTGTTTCTATGACTTTCTGCTCTTTGCACCAGCTGGATTCAGAAAAAGAATGTTTTATGTTATCTGGCATACATCCATTGTCCACTTCCAAGAGATCATCTCAGGTGTGGATGATTTTCTCTGAAAAGTGGGATGTAAGTTTTATCCTGAATCAAATGTACAAGGCTGGTGTCCATAGTACACAACATTACTGCAAATTGGAAAGGAAACCAACTTTCATTTCTCAGAGCTTGCTGACTGCCATAACATATTGACTTGTTTCACATGTTCCCTACGCTGTACACAGAGCCCTGAGTAACCTGATGCAGTGTCACAAATTAAAATAAGAAATACTGCTTTAATTAAAACACTAGAGTGAATTTGTTCAATAATTAGCAGTTACATTTGTCAGGAAGGTGGTAGGGTCTATTGCGTATGTTCAGAAAGGGACCACAGGCTAACATATACACATGCCCCTTGAGGGCATGAAGTAAATTGATTAAACAGTGCCACAGGTCACGCTAAGATTTATAGCCAAGGTCTCTAATGTGTTTTTTGAATGAAAGAGTAATACCCCTCTGGTTTTCACTTCAACATTTTTGGCAAGCTCCCTATTAACTCCACTCACATGCCAGCATGGTGGGCAGTACTGGGAGGGTACTTTATTCTAAGGTACTAAAATCTGTGATTAGGCAATGATTTATGGCTTTCCTTAAACTCTGAAGTGACTTTTTTTAATAGGAGTATTTTTGGCTGGGCTAATTGAAGTAAAAGTTGACTGATTTATGATTTAATTTACAAAACCTTTTGCCACACCTTTAACGATGAAACCTCCTTCTTTTTTTTTCCACTGAGGCATATTTTCCATTACTGCTATGCCAGTATGGCATTAGAAAAGCAGTTGCCATCTCAAACATCACTGAAAGGCTCCATTTCTTCTTGGAAGCATTTAAATTATATATTTAAACTCCTCTTTCCTCACCTCCCTCTCCCCCCGAACTGTAAAAAAAAATTCCTAGAGCATTTTAAAAGCTTGCATGAAGCCRTACCTTCTATCTTGCATAGAGAAAGTCAGTGAGATTAAGGCTTGTTTTATTCTTTTCTTTGTAGAATATGTGAACTTCTCATGCTCTGGTACATACACCCAAGAGGGTTAAATCTCATGAACAACTTCCTTAATAAATCACTTCAAGCTGCTGTAAATGTTTAACAAAACTCTTTCTTCTCCAAAGCCAGTTTAGCATGGTAGTGACTACACTATTGTCATTTAATGATTCCACAGTGGTATTTCTGAAATGAGAGGAGGGCACAGGCATGACACCAGGCTGAAATCTGCCAGTTCCTTTGGCCTACAAATGAAGGTCTTGAAAATCAGTCTTGAGGTGGCAAGTGCTCTACTGGAGAGTGACAGTGACTCATCCCTAACYGTCCCTTTTCCTGGAAGCTGAAGTGGAGGAGGATGACAAGGAATAGAGGATGCAAAGAATAAAATCTCCTACTCCCCTACTTGAGTTGTGTCAAGTCCACGTCTTTTGAAAATCTGCCCAAACCTTTTGGAAACCTACCCAGTTTTAACTATGCTACAGGCATTTCAGATATCATGGAATGCAATTCTACTGTTTTACAAACTTTTCACAGTTCAGTTCTTGCTGCTCATCAACATTCCTGCTATAGCCTTTAACATTCACTGTTCAGCCAAGCAGCCACAGGGATCTGCACGTTTCAGAGACTCTGACCTAAATTTGTTAGTTATATTTTGCAAAAGGATGTTTTGTGCTGCCAGTAAGCTAGCATTTGAAGCAGATTTCAATGTTAGGTAATATATAATATCAGCAGTAAAATTAAATGAGTAATTGAAGAATGGAGCAACTCTGGTCAAGTCAGACTCTCTAAGGTATATGCAGGACAACTGATAATGTTTTGAACAGCACCTTAGTCTATATCTGTAAACAAAAGATACCAACCGTGGAGAGACCCTCAGATGATAATCTGATTTTTGACAGTAATTACTTTTGATGTACTTGCTGTTTTCAGTAGTTTCTGGCTATTTCATTACAGAACAGTATTAAAGACATGAGAAAGAGAAGCACAAGCAAAATGGTTTAAAAACAAAACTATAAAACATGTTGTTTGACTCCTCTAAGGAAGGCTCCAAAGCTGTAAAAAATGGGCCTGGGGGAATCTTGAAAACAGAGACTTATGGCAGAATGCCTTGCAGAGCTTGTCAGAAGTCACAAAAATCAGTAATAGAGCTGTGACACACATCTCAGTCCAAGACGGCAGTCAGTATTTGGAGAAAGACAAGAGGACTCTAAGAGATTTGACTCTCAAAGATTCACATTTGTCAGACAAATTGTTCATAGCTGGAATGGGCCATGAGCCTGCAGATGAAATTAATTTCTTTTTAATGGTCCAGACAGAAAGCCATTCTATCTTTGCAATAAAGCTACAAGGTAATAGAAGTTAAATGGGTGAAATTATAGGCTAACCCACACTGAAGAATAATATCAACTAAAAGTAAGTAACTTCATAGAAAAAACACCATTTCTAATATTGCTTGGGGAAAAAAAAATGAATGATGAGTTGAAAAAAAAGAAGTGACAGGGCTTTTTTTTTGTTGGGGGGGTGTGTGTGTGTGAATTTACTGAAACAGGACAGGGAAGATTTTCTTTGAACAGTGTAGACAAGAAAGGACTCAGGTGGCCCAGATTATGCCCTTTGTGACTGTAAATGAGATATAAGAAAGGTACTGTTGCAGGTAAGGTCATTTTCTGGGAATCAGAGAACTAATGGAAGAATCTACAGAACTGATACATAACCTGGTAAAAAAGAACAGAAACCTTAATTTATGTACAGATACAAATAACCTAAGAATGCAGCCCTCTATATGGAGCAATGTCTTTGAAGAAAAGTCTGGCACCAAATATTTTTCTTTCTTCTGTGCATTTCTATGCTAGCTACCGTTCTTTGGAAAACAGAGCATCCACCTGTGTGCACATTAAATTCCACTTTTGGACAGCTCTATTGAGGCACTGTGGCAGTAAAACACAAAAGCAGAACTGCCTGTGAAAATTTCCAGAGTTGAACAGCACAAATAGAATTAATAGATTTACTAATTGCTTCTGTTGGACAAAGGTGATACTGATATTTTAGGGAGACCTGAAGGTGTACACAGCAATGCAAGGTACTGCAGGAACTTTAATAAACAGTGCTGGCTGGCTACTTACTTGCCTGGATATAAATATCTGGAAAGTCATATAATGTTAATTTTGATTGTTAATTACTGTTTTTGTGATGTTTGGCCTGGAAAGGGGTGTGTGAGGACACTGCACCTTCACAAAGAATTGGTGTGAAATTTTTGGAAGCAGCTATGGGAGGCTCCTAGCACACAAGAACAACTACAGCTCAGACACTGAGTGAGACTCCCAGTCTGTATCCATGTGTCCACTTTACAGTGGGTTTCTTAGCTGTAGTTGCTATTAGCTCAGTTAGAAAGGTAAAACTCAAAAACAACTGAACTGAACAACTTAAAGACCTATCTGGCTCATCAGTGTTAGTGAGATTTTAAAATCATGTTGTCTGGAAAGAGTAGTCTCAATTACTACACAACTATGTGAGAAAAAAAAGTCAACAAATCTTCAACACCTATATTTGTTAATTAACATCCTCAGAAAGTGCATCAAGGATAAAGAATAGAAATGTCTTACTGTGTGCATTCAGATAATTATCTTTAACTCTCTTAATATGATAATAATGGAACCATTTTCTCAAACTTGGCATTATTTACAAAAATAGACTTTAGGAAGCAACATACCTTGAAGATTTTTGCTTCAGCCATTTTTAAACTTCTTCACAGAAAAAGGATAGTCTCTTTTCTACGCTTTTTTGTGTAAGAATTCAAGAATGAGGGGATCGAAACACATTTCTTTATGGCATGAGTATAAGTTTTGAAAATCTCAGTGTCAGAGAAGAAACGTATGAGCATCTGAAAAATAATATTAGAATGGATTTTGGAACTTAACTAAAGCAGATGTTCCCTTCACCTGTTATAATTAATGAAACAAGATTTACTTTAAAGTATTGTATTTACCTGCTGCTTCTATTTAGAGATTATTCTGTGTCATTGCAGATGTAGGACGTAGGAGAAAAAAGGAAGTACAGAACAGCAGCACTGGGAGTGTGAGTCAAAAAAGGGACCATGTAGCTCAGGATACTTTGGGGACAAAAAAATGTAGTGCTGTTGGGTAGAGAGCTTTAAGCTTGCTCTTTGAGAAGTCAGTGGCAGAATTCCCATTAACTTTGATGCTGTTAGGACTTCACTCTTTCTAGTCAACAGCTATGCTTAGGTCTCAGATTTTCAACATAACTTTTGTCCCAGTATGGTTTGGTAATTTTGAAAGATCGTTGCAGACACTGTGCAAGCCAATTTCTTACCTATACAGCAGTCATAGTTTTCTAGTTCCAGAGGAACAAAGAACCACCTTTTTTCTTTCTTTTTTTAGCAAAAAACCCACTTCCTATAAGGCCTAAATAAAAGTTATATTTTCATCAACTGTTTTCCAGGTCTTACTAAGGATATCAGAAAGACTGCATAGAGGGAGGAAAAAAGGAGAATTCCGACCGTAAGATTTTTTTTACTGGTGATGGGGAGAGCTGATGATCAGTCAGTATTTTCACAGGACTTCACCTCCAGTGAGTGGAACAAATCACATATTTTCCACCCAAGCAATTCAGTTGAGGTTTTTAGGGAAAACTTTATGTCAAGTAAATGAAAGTGTTCATCAGAAAGTCATAATAATTTTTTTTTTTAATACAAATTTTTTGAAATAGTACTCCAAGAAATGAAAGCTTCTGAGATAATTGCTGAAAAATAGTAAAATCTTCAGAGAAAACAAAACAAAAATTTCTCTTTTATCTGCACTATTCACAAGAAAAGAGTCACCTCTAGTAAGAGGCTTTTTGGGCATTCATGCAGGTACAGTGGCGTACATCCCCAACACGTACATTTGGGCAGGCACAGGCAGATATAGCCTTGGGCAAGACACATATTCATATCAGAAGGTCACAAGAATGCACAGAGCATCGGGTAGTGTTGCAGAGCAAGAATTACAGTTCCTACAGTCTCTGTGGGTAAATTCACAGCAAGGTTGTTTTGCACACTGTGGTGTTTGATGACACTTTTGCTGATAAACCTTATCAGTACCATGTTTACCTTAGAAACTTCCTCCAGGATACCTACAAGCCTGTGGTTACAGCGGATAGAGATTTCTTTCTCATCTAGACTTTCACTGGTCCTCAGAGTGCATTGACTCTGATTTTTTCTTTCTTGTTTTTGGTGTGGGTCCTACTTGCATTGGTGAAAAGAGCGTGCCCAGATGCTGTGAAACAGATGTGCAGCGAAGGGAAAATTAAACGTAGTCACACAACAGCAAAGGCATCTCTATGTATTTGCAAGCAAGCAAAATCTATATGAAGGCTTCTTTGTAGGCAGCTCTTCTGTAAAGGCTTTTATAGTTTTCCAGGGGAGGACTAATTCAACAATAKCTTTTATTCCAGTTGCTTCCATGCTTTATCTGTGTTTGATATGAGAATTTGCTTGAAATTTAGAACCTGCTTTAAACATTTTAGCTGAATACTATTTATTAAAAGGTCTTCCTGCTGAGAAAGCTCAAAGATGTGTTCCCTGTTGATTTGTTAATACTATTAGCAGTTCTGAGGACTGTAACCAGCAAGGCAGGCCCAAACAAGCCAATTTAACAATCTAGCAATTTTAACATGCTGTAATTCATTCAAGGCCCATTTGTCACAGGGGATGAATGGTCTGAGGTGAACCCATTTTTTTATTTAAACAGGGACAGCTAACTTCCCATCTCTAAGCAGATGGGACTCAGAAAAGAGGAAGGGGAACGGTCTCAGGAATAGACGAGATCAAGCAGGGAATGGTTCAACACAGAGATTTCCAGTTCAAACAGGAAGGATGGCCATGGTGAGAAATGCTTTCTCATTCCACAAACACATCCCCAGAACCAATTCCCTGTGCAATACTTACTCTTACTTAGCAGAGCATCAGATCATGTACATCACTGTTAACTTTCACTGGTGGCCTTCACTGTCATATGAATTATCCTTGCAGCTGAAGAAGTGAGAGACTTTTTAGTTAAAAAGATGAATACATTGGCATAATTGTATGGAGATTAACTAAAAATAAATATAGAATAAAAGCACTCTGTGATGGTCCCAATATGACAGAGAACACTCTTCGTACAAGATCTCTCCATCCCAACCCATTATGAGAAGCTGCTCTTTTTTGATTCAAGCCTCAGTGATCTTTCTCATTTCATGCATCATCCTCCCCGCCTCTGAAGAAAGAATTTATGATTCCTGTTTTCTAGCTGGGAGAAAGGAGAACGCCCCCAAAAGAGATCCAGACCAAATTTTGGACAGGATCTTTCAGAAGTGCCCAGCTTTGAAAGTTAGATAGATGGGCACCTTTGAAAATGTTTCTGGGCAGTCTGCATATTTATGTGACTGGATATAATAAAAAAATCTTGACTTGAAATTAATTGACTACCATAGCACAGAAAATCTTTAGCAGGACAAGGCAAAGAAAACAGAGAATCTCCCAAGTCCACAACCAGTCTTCTTTCCTGACATTGTAACTGACAAAAAAGCAGAACATCTAAAAACTTGTGTGTATGTGTATCTATGTGCCTATATCTGTCTATGTCGGTATCTTAGATTTATAAAATCTTGTTCAGAAAGTACTGAATCAAATACATCCCTGCTATACTTTATGGATCTGACAGAGGTTGCACAAGGAATTAATCAGACCTCATAAGCTTCAAAACATGTATTTAACTATAGTTTTAAAGTTTTTTTCTCCAGATTTTAATACAGTCTGGAGATGTGTCAGCTTCTTGCATTTGTGCAATTTAAAGACTGAAAAATTTCTAGGATTAGCGGGACACTCCCAGCTAGGTCAGAGCATGTTATTATGTGTCAAAGTCTGAAGCAGCGAGGAGCAGTAATTGCTGAGCTTTGGCTGCATCCTGTCTACGCTCTGGGCAGTTGAGGGTTTGTATACGTGTATTTGTTTTATGCATGTCTGTCATAACTTGCTTTAGGGATTCAACCAACCATTTGTCTGCAGCCTGGCTTAGTAATAACTAAGACAGAGGAAGGAGGGGGACTGGGGTGGGAAAAGGTAAGACTCTACAGAAGCTTGAAAAAGATAAACACTAGAAGGGAAAGAAATTACTTAGAGGGTTTACACTGTGGAGTAATAGGATTAAATTCAGCTGGGAAAAATTGATGAGAAATAAGGAAAGTATTCCTGTCACTAAAATGACATTTACAAACTGCTCTGGACAAAAGTATTGGTAAATGTACAGTATGAAGCCAGTTTAAATAGATTGCCTGATTTTCTTATACAGCCTTTATTATAATTATGGAGACCTATGTTGAAACAGAGAGATTCAAGGCCTCTTTCTTTCTCACAGTCAAACTACTGTCCCGCAGTTGTGCAATTGCTACATCATTCAGCTTTGCTTCATCATCCAGCCTTTACACATGGCATATTTGCCTGTCAATCCATCTATGGAAAAACATGGCTAGCATCCATCTCTTACCTCACACAAAAAAGGCTCTGTGGTCTAGATGTTTTCAAACATGCATGAGACATGGAGTAAGTGCCCTGCATTATTGCTCTTCTGCTTGCCCCAGGCTTGCCCAAGGGTTTTGTAATCCATCTATCTGTGTCACAGCCCCTTTTCAGCTAGGCAGCTGTGCTCTTATGGCTGCTGCTGTCCCTTTTTTAGCCCTTCTGGAAGAGCAGAGTAAGGGCCTTGGGGGACAAGAAGAAAGCATGTGTGTCCTATTTCATGAACGTACACTGATGAATATCTTGGTGGCCAGGGGGGCCTACTCTTTGTTCATTACTGTATGCAATATCAAAATAAACCAAGAGTTTCCAGTGGAGTTTAAAATCTGGGTGAACAAACCAGCAGGCGCATCAGCTCATCCAACTGGCTTGAATCAACCAGCAGTCAAACTGGATGCCTAAGAAAGAGTATAATAGCACAAATACAGTGACACTTCCTCAGAATATTCTCCCATGTCTCCAGCAATTTATGGCGCAGAGGTTTCCTGGTCCAGCGGCAGTGGGGAATGCACGAGCTCACAGCTTCTCTTGGAGAGACTGCCAGCAGAAGTGACAGTGGTGCACCACAACTCCTCAGGCACTCTAATGGAAGTGAGCACTGAGTGAAGTAAGGAAAACAGATGACTTTCCCTACAGCATGCAAAATAAATAATATTTGGGGAGGTAGATGAGGGGAAAAGATGTGAGAAATGGTTGAGTCTATTTGCATTCCTTATTTCTACCATGCGATGTTTAAAATTTCAGCATATTCACACATACATTAATTGATTCTTTCTATAACTGTTCTGGATTTTATACTATCTTTCCTGCACCTTCACACATAAAAGAAAGTGTACTCACATGTTTTAAGCATATAAGGATTACGCTTCATTCTTCCTGCCTAAACAGTGCTTTTTCTGTGCCATGTTTTTCCCTCTATTTCACAATGTCACAGAACAGTAAGAAATTTTTATTGTCTTTTGCAAATAATACAATGCGCCTGTGTGAAGACTAGATCAAAGGCAAGCGAAGGGTCACTCAGTGGAATTACAAAGTGGAATCTTGCATCGGTTCATCTCCTTCAACTATAAACACTTGGCTCCATATGTAACAAAAGCAGTCATGGAAAATTTCAAATCTAGGTGATACCCAGGCTGCTTGAATGGTCCGGGGYGAACTCTAGCTCTAACTCACCGGTTATGTGAGAAAGGTGTTTCCTGTCCCAAGCTGCACTTGTTACAGGTCTGTATTGAAACAGAAAAAGTGAACATCTGGAGTAAAACTCTTGTAAATTAATGGAAATGGCCACAAGTACCTGAGAAATCCTGCTAGTATCCTTCTAACACAGGTCTATAGGATTCATCTATTTGTTATGTTAGTAGACTGTGCCCTGAGCTCAGAAGTTCAGCCAGCCGTGGCTAGAAAAAGCAGAAGAGAAACTAGCAAATGTTTTAGCTACCCCTTAATAGTTTCAATAGAGTGTTAAGTCCCCTTGTCTCTTCTGTACCTTTGGCTAGGCAAGTTGCTCCTAATCTTCAGATATTTGCAAACACTTAAATTAAAACTATATGGAGACTTTTTTTTTCTGCATAAGTAGCTTTCTGAGTAAGAATTTGACAGTGTGAGAAGTGGCGGGTGAGTATCGTTGAGGAGGATAACTAGATATTCTCCTACAGATATGCTTGATGGGGAAAGAATTCCCCATAAAAGCAGACTGCAGCAACCTGAAACTGAGAGTACTTGAGATGAAGCCAAGACCGAGATAGGTGGTGCTCTGTCCTGATCTGGGGGTGAGTAGTTTTCAGGGCCTGGCTGAAGTGGCTGTCAAGCGTTGGGCAAAAGTTTTAGCAAGGTGAGCAGCAGAAAAGCTAACACTTCAGTCTAGGATGCAGAGTCAGATTTAATATAGAATTTAACTCTACCCACAACTTTGCTCAAAACATTTTAATATATCAATTGCTGAAATAAGGAAAAGGAACAGTCAAACTTACTATCACTTGTTTCTGTCTACATTGGCTTCTTTGGGAGGGTGCATTCAACCTCCAGTCATACTGAGTCATTTCCTAGGAACTTTACACCAAGTATAAATAGATCCAGATGGTAGGTTTAAGGAGGGCAAGGGGAATGTCTTCTTATTCCTACTGTGCCAAGAACACTTTGGTTCCTACCACCCAATAAGTAAAATAATACCTAACAAGATCTTAGGTTTCCCAACAAGCAGTTGTAGGAACCTGGATATACACAAACCTTTGCTGCTGTTCTATGTGGCATGGCTCACCTTGGTGCAACACCTCAGGATGACATTGCCTGAATGGCCAAACTCTCTGTGAGCAGCTGGTTGGCTGGTTGGACCCCAGCTCTTACTCAAACCAAGCTCAGTACCAGTCAATCATCACTGTAAGTATCTTTTCACTGTCTTCAAACTCATGGACATACATGTCATGATACAATGGCTATATCAGTCCCACTAAGCATTGCCCCTAAAACTCATTGTTGTTTTCTTTAAATCTTTCTCAGAAAGAAAAGTTAAGAAATTAGGAAACATCACAATGAATCAGTGAGGTTTTCTTATCTGTTGTCTAGGCCAGAAGTTAAGACCTAAAGCTGCATTTACTATCTATTCAGTCCTCTTGTTTTAGGAGTTGGATGTATCACTGCTATGCAGTGTGTCTTCTTTCCATAAAATTTTTTAGCCAGATATAGACAATAAAGAGGCAACATTATTAAAGTCTTCTATATAATAGGCGAAGAATTATCAGCTATTGTTTCTAATCTTAGATATATGATGATGAACCTGCCGAAGTGCAGATAATTTATTGGTGCCTCCCCCCTACCCAGATGAATAAGTAAACATTTTTGCTATTAAAGAAGAGTAAAGCAAAATTCCCCAAATGTCCTGCATTATATACATCCTAGATTATTCAGAGCTCTTTAAATCAAAACTCAGATATTCAATAATGGGTACTTCATCATAAGCATTAAATGATTCTGTCTGCACTGCACCATTTCTTACATTGCACCGATTAAACTCTCAAAGACCTGCCCAAGCATGCTTTGAACTTAATTAGTAGAAAACTTGAGAGGAATTCTCTTGAGGGGCAATCATTTGTTTGGCTCTTTCAAAGTCACATTCAGGAATTAGAAGGGGATATATTGTGAACATTGTGCTTAGAATAGGAAATAACCATGTAATACCAACTGGCAACCTATTTCTGAGGCACAACCATGTTGTGGAAATGGGGACACAGAAGATAAGCAAGCAAATACTCTAATATGGATTACCTTCTACCATTCCAGCTATGGTGTCACGTAACATTGATGGCTCTCTTGGGCTTCAGTACATGGAACCAATTTGCAAAGAGTTCTGTAGAGCTAGCTGTTGATTTTCCTTTTTTATTTCTTTGGTAGGGAAAGAAGGAAGGAGAGGATGGGGGGAGGAAATAGCCAAAAAAATGCAGTTAATGCAAAATGGAATAATTCTTTAGGAAAATGCCTAATTTATTATAAGTTCTATCTTTATGCCGATACCACTTTTTACAGTTCAAGAGACATGAAACATTGACACAGCACAATGAAGTCTTTTAAGACTGGTTCCACAGTTAGGCAAGTAATGAAGGCCAAGTACCATGCATCCAACTGGTAAATTCTTTGCTTCTGTGCATGTTAAAATACCCGATATGCCACTGGCACAGGCAAAGCAGGTTTGATAGCATCCGCAGGAAGGAGGCCACTTATTTTTTCATGCGTAATTTATCACCACAGGTATTTTTGCCTACCTATGTGTTCTCTGCTTAAACTCATGGTAGCACGTACATTTGCAGCTGGACGTGCTGTTGCTGTAGCAATCGTGCTCCACCCTTCAGCTCACTGGCAGATCCTGAAACAGGATGTCAGCATGAGGTGCCTCTCTGCAGAGCTACTGTCTATCAGAAAGAGACAGTCTTGAGACACCCTGTGGGGCACTTTTTTAGAGGAACATGGGTAATTACTTAGGATATTTAAGTATAACATTAAATATTTACTTCTCCTGCAAAAACATTTAAAGTGGCAGTACTTTATACGATTCCTGCAAATGCAAACTGCAAGCTTGGCCAGGACGTTTTTCTCTCATTCTTCATAAAAGTAAAGTTCCACCTCTTATTTCACATATATCTACATTTTTGAAGTTTATTGCTTTTTACTAGCCACCTTACCAAATTACCTTTTTTGTATAGCAAAGAGAACAGTTCTGAAGCCCTCTTTTCATCCCAGACTTGAACCTGTTTGTCAAACCTCTGCGAGCTTTGGGGAGTTTTGCTTCTGATCCACGTGACAAGCTTTTCATTCTCTTTGCTTTAGATATAGGCGCATGCACCCTATAATTATCGCTGTGCAACTGCTTCACTGCTTTTGCCTTGCCTTATCATGAAGGGGCATGGGATGAAGTCATAAAGATTGCTCTAAAGGAGATGTGTTGCAGCTGAAACACAACTTGTATCTCCAAGTACGTGTGTATGTGCACACACCCCTTTGCTCCAGACATAACTCACTGTTCTTTACAAGTCTAACCAATACTCACTGCACTCTCTTCCCACACACTCCAAGTACTTCCAGTTTGACACGTTATCTATTAGAGCTTCAGTTGTGAACAAAAAACACCCCTTGTATTATAGACTTTAATAACTGCTGTCTGTTGTGACAGGACAGCTGACAAGGAAGAATGTCATAACACGTCTATTATGTACCTTCCTCCACCTAGGAAGATTTTCCCCCATCTATTTTTTTGGTGACTTGGCTTGTGTGGGAAGATTTAGGGAGTGTTGAGACATGGAAAGTTAAATATCCAATTATCGAGAGGTCATGACAGTCAGCCAAATTGTGTGCTTCCCTTTCCACCTCTACACCCACTACACTGTCCTGCTGCTGACCCTGAAATGGAAAGACCACCCTCCTTCGAAATGAAATCAAATCCTCAGAACTTGCTCATCCTTGGGCCTCTCCCAAATGCTCGTGCTGCCAAACATGCCTAATCCAGCAGTAGTTTCATAACCTGGTGGGCTTCTACTCTCTTGCGACCTGAGCTGAGGTCATTGCATTCATTTCCATTTACGAAGTTGTCTTGCGTTTAAATCCATGTTGTCCCAGAGGCAAATGCGTGTCTGGGTTTTTCCCACTGCGTATGCGCTGCCCTCCTCATACAGATGAGGTTTTTCTGGCAGCCTTCTGTCATGTTGTTATGCTTCGAATAATTATTTTTTTAAAACTTCTCCAGTCCAAAGTTCACTTTTTTCCCTTCTCTCATGCTCTCCCCCCTCTCCTTTTTGACTCCATCGCCATCCTCAACCTCTCCAATTTATCTCTATGTTATTCTTGGCCTGTCTAGGTGCCGGTTGGGAGCTAAGTTAATTTAGGTGCTTGTCTGCTTGCCTGTCAAGTTCTATCAAGAGTAAAAAGAATGGCAAGTTAATAAATTCAGAATTATGTCTGGCATGAAGCAGACGCTTATCCCATGCTGTTTATCTGGCAGCGGGTGAAAAAAAGACCAATAAAAGAGAAGAAATACGGCCTTTCACACGCACACACAGACACACACATGCACACACTTTGAAAGGAAGGCGAATGGCTGTGCGTTACTGTCAGGTGGCCAGCACGGAATTAACTGGTGGTCTCAGGCCAGACCTTATGGGGCAGGTGTCCACGTTACAGAAACCACAAGCACCATTCGCAGGCTTCTTGGCAGCTGCAGCGCAAGGACTGACATGCACTCTCACCGGCTCAGGAGAGTCACTTGGTGAGAACTCTGGGATGGAAGTGGGGAGGAGAAGAGGGCAAGTTTGTTGTGCTGCTGGTCAGGCACCATTTGTACCATGAATAAAAGACTTGGGCTCCATAGATGGCAGCCTGGCATCTGCTAGGAAAATGGCACCCACAGATTTGGCCTAGTCCTTAGAAGAGTGTGTCATGGATTCATGAAATTTGGAGTGAGCACTATTGTACTAGAAGGAAAAGCCTCAAACAACGCTATACAAATTGGGCCTCTGGCATCCTGGAGATTTTGTTCAACTTCCTTATGAAAGTTAAAGTTAAGCTTTGTCAGTATATTTTAGATAGTTCAGAACAGTATATATTGAGACTAATTGTAGAAAAGATGCTCTAGGATGGCAATGTTTAGGAATGAGATGGGTTTGGAAATGTCTAGAAATCTACCCAGATTCTGAAGTAAACAACACAGAATCACTGGAACAGGAGGAGGAGAAATCCTCCCTTGCTTTCCTTTTGGTTTGCTTTACTGAGCTTCACATATGTAATTTCCCTTTCTCTTCACTGTGAGAAGCCTAATGTCATGCCTCCCAGGCCTCAGGGCATGGTATTTCTCAGGCTTAAGGAAGAACCTCCTTCCCTTTGCAGATGTGTTATTAGTTTCTCTTCACTCACACCCTCTTTCCCTACTTTTGCTCCTGGAAGAGAATGGAAAGCTGTGTCTTTTCTTACAGCTTTGGACAAAGCGCCAAGCGTGATCTTGGATGAGGTTGTCACTCCTACCCAAGGAAAAAGCTATGACTTCAGACAACCAAAAACGTAGTGCATTTTTTGTTGCTGCGTTCTTTTCCCCTTCCAATGTCTTCCTATTTATCTGCAGTTATCCTAGGCAATTGACTTACAAAATCATAGCCTTGCAAATAAGTGAGAACATCTTAGTGATATCACTGCCAATGCATCCAGCCTTTAAGGACTAAACTGCTGAACTGCATCAATAATCCAAATTTCCAGTGGACTTAATTGAATGCAAGATCAGCACTTAACAGCTGGGTCGTTACTGAAAAATTAAAGCTTTAGTATGTGAGAAGACGACTTCAAATGTTTGGCATCAGTAGTGGGTGGCAAAACATATGTAATTCATAGACTACAGCATGCCTTTCAGCAGCATTGAATAATATGTTTGATTATGTATTTTATCTGTGTTTTTATGTGTATTTATAACTATATAAATTAGACATGTATAATTATGTATAATTACATACTTTTATTTACAGATGTGACTGACAGTTTCCCATAACCGCTGCTACACTCTTGAAGTCACACACTAGTTGATAAAGATATAAAAGCTCCAATACCATCTGGAAGTTTATACAGAATATCTTTGATTTAGACACCAGAGGGACCCCCTGAAAACATACCAATGTATTCAGTGTGCAGTGGACAATTGCATGCAAACAATGAAGAAAATGTACATTTGGGCTTTATATATATTAAGCTCCTACTTTTTATTAATACTCTCATTAATATGTAAAACCTGTCCAAGTGACAGGTGACAAGTAATGGCCCTGAGGGCTAAACCACAATCTAAAGAATTCTTTTTTTTTTCAAGGTTGTTTTTCTGTTTATGTTTGTTTTAACTTCTTTTTATTTGACTTCCTTATCCTTATTGATTTTTCTTTCCAGTTCCCCAGCAATGTCCTATCTGGTCGTGCTGATTCTTGCTTTTACTCACACCATGACTTAAAAGTGAAGAAATGGAGTTCCTAAAATCCTCTCAATTCAAAGTATTGCTGTTCACCGTGACTACATATTTCAAGCACTTCCATTAATAATACTTCCTTGCGAAATAGGCATTTGATAAGATGACAAAATTTGCTCCGAAGGCAAAAGTGATGGAACAACTACAGTGAAGGCCGTCTTAGCTGAAGAATACAAACTAGCCTGGTTTTCTAAGGAAATGGGACTTCTTTGCTCATGATACCTCTTTGACCATCTGCATCTTTCTAATAACCTTTGAACCCACAGGTTGAATCCATCAAGTAAACCTGACAGAGGAATAGCGGTCTCAAAGACAGTAAGCTACTAATACTTCTGAAAATTGATATCTTGGGGACAGGAGGAAGGAAGACACCCTGGCAGAGCCCTGAAGGAAGGGCTCGACCTTTACTTGCTGCCTTTGCTGCATGTAACAAGTGAGAATTAACAGTCAGTCAAGCGATCAGGAAAGCCATAGTCTGAAACTCTCACAGTACTGCCCATCTCCTGCTGAGCTAACAAGGCTCCCAATGGTAAGTAGGAGGTGAAAAGGGCTGAAGATGTCATGGGAGTGGGTGGTTTGGGCAAGGTGGAACAAATTACTGTCACATTTGGGAAAGTTCTTCAGGGTGGTGGAGAAGGCTGGGGTTACTGTAGTGTGAAGATATAGGGCATGCAGAATATGTATTCATAAGAAACTAGGCTTCATCAGTCCTAGTGCTCATAGACAACTTCTGTTTTCAAGCTGCTGGGCCCCAGTTCATCACAGCACGGGGTGATTGGCTTAACTTAATGACAATAGTGGAAACAGTGGGACTGCTTCACTGCTTACAGGTTTTCTGCAAAGCGTTGTTGGATTATGGCCATAAATGACCACAACAAAGAGCTGCCACATGTCCTACAGACAAAAGACATCAGTTCAACATGTGTAAACAAGCATAGTGGCTGTTGCATTGAATTCCACTCTTACTCAACATATCGTTTACAGCAACAGACCTCATCCCTGTGGAGCAGTTTCTTTCCCACTTGGTCTGCTTCTGATTAGTGTAAGAGAATGATGTATAGAAATGACACTGTAATAAAGATGATGGATAGTCAATGAAGCAGCTGCAGATTAGGAGAAAAGGAAGCCGACTACTGAAGTTTGGCTTAGCAAAAAAAAAAAAACACCAACACAAACAACAATATAAGGTTCTAACTGTGCATGTAAAAGCCACTTGAAATTCTCCTACTGGTATTTTTACTGGTATGCAACTCATAGCATGTACAATAGTAATTTCCCAGTGGAAGCAAAGTATTCAAATGCATGTTAGGGGACTAAATGCCTTTTAGATCTGGCCTTTAGTTCAGGCACTTACCCTGAAATGCCTTCATCTCCTCTGAAATTCATACTTCACAGGGAATAGGAAAAAAAGATGAAACAATTTTGAAATAACCAAACATTCTCTTTAGATAAAGCTTTTAGACTAGGGTGTTAGTAAGTCTGTGGCTTCCTTAAGCTCACACATGGATTTTACAGACCAGGCTGAGTCAGCCTAGCGTGGGATGACTGGATGACTTTATATCCTTAATCAGATTTTGAGTGAATAGTTATTTTCCTTCTGTTTGCACCTGAGGAAAAGCTTACAAGTGTTTGCACCACCTTCTAAGCAAACAAAATGAATCGGGCAACAGCAGCCTGGAATACTTTACAGTAATTCTGATTCTGCAGGGGTCTTGCCCTCTTTTGTTGTGTTTTAATCAGAGGTAGCCTTTCATTTTAGAAGGTGGTTCAGCATGCCATTTTGAAAATGGGACAGTGGAGTAGAAGAGAGGAGGAGACCAGGGAAAGGGGTGCAGAAATTTTTACTTAATGAGTCAAATAGCTCAGCTGTCCAAAATTTTCCCTAAAGACAGTCACTTCTCATGTCTGTGTGAGCTCCTACAGAAAGGAATGGAATGTGCCATAGTTTTCCATAAAATGCTCCAGACAGAGGATTGATCCGCTGCTCTATGCTGTGTTTCTCCTCTGGCTACAGTAGACTATACTACTTTAAGGCCATGGGCTATTTATTGAGTTTCTTGAATCTGATGTATGCTCATAAATGGATTTGATATTATGTTGTTCTGCGGCAGAACTGGAGACGATGGTAGCTCAATCCAGTTCTGTTGCTCTATTTAAGCCTTTTCACTGTACTGAAGCAACACAAGATCAATCTCATTCTGCAATCTCTGGGTGTATTGAAGAAGCAAGTGTGTCTGACCATGCAAAGCAAAGAACTACACACCACATTCAAAGGGAGGACACATGAAAGGGATAGGAAGTGTCAAATTATTTTAAATAAATCTATTTCAAGAAAGTGGTTTAGTGCTTAATAAAGAAGCTGGATTGATGGCCCAATGATGGGCATCTGATTGACAGAGCAAAGTATCAGGCATTAATTTTTCAACTGCATCATGAGGGATGCTACTGGGCAATTTACCTCCTCTGTGAGCAGCGAGTCTTCCTCCAATGGTAAGACTGCAGCTAAGATGTCATCTATTTGTTCTTGCACTTTGTCTTCAGATTTTTTATGACAGTGCAATCTGTTGTACTAGTGATATTAATACTAAGGAAGAAGCCTGTATTTAAGGTGATTGTGCCAACATTTATTTCAGATGATAGTTTACTGGACAGCCATCATAGATTGCTGCTTTTGAGTCACTAGTTTATCTGAACTTAATTAAAACATGGTAATTTAAGTCTCTTCAGTTCAACTAGTTGACTCTTAGTCCCACAGCTGTAATAAATTTTGACATTCTGGTGGGGTTTTGTGTAGTTTATAAATTTTCTGTAATTTCTTGTTATGCACTCTAAATATTTGAGGCATTGCTTAAAGGTTGTTAGTGGTTTCTCTGTTATGATTTTTAAATCAAAATCAGTGCCAGACAATGTGTCATGTATCTCAGCACATGTAACCAGTCTAGCACACATGAACAGTGGTACAACAGCCCTTGAACAGCATGTCAGCTGGGAACAACTCACTGTTTCTGGAGCAACACTTCAATGACAGACTAACGTGTATGCTCCATTGAAATAAAGACATATTTATAAAGACACAGATTTTTCAGTTTCAGGATTCCCAAGGGCTGTTATAGAACAGCCTGAGGGTGAAAAAAATCATTAACTATTTAATGAAGAATAAATCAAAAAACCTTTAAATGATTCCATACATCCTGAATGAGTAAAAGTTTTGTAGCCAAAACATCACTAGCACTCATGGAAATTCACCTCGTGACACTGACTGATGATATTTTGCTGACATCATTACTGGTTTTGTTCAGACTCAGACGTGGTCAAAAATGTAAAGACCAGCCTACGCTAACTTCTAATTTAAAAGTAGTTTTTGCACTCCCCAGACACTAAACACACTTTTGTTGTTTCTTTTTTTTCCCCTATTGGATGGTTGTAGAAGGTCCCTGGGGTGGGGACCAGTTTTCTTCTGTGTTTTGTTCTGGGAAAGTCTGAAGTAAAGGGAAAGTGTATCAAGTTGGCAGACAGAAGTGTGAAACTTGTTTAAGTTGAAGGTCAAGAGCCTATTGACTTTACTGGACTCCAGGTTTTGCCCCATGACCTAAATCATACTCCTCTGGGGTCCTTCAAAGACTTTCTATCATCTCAGTGATCACACATTGAGTTTTCAATACAACTTCTCAGATCTACTTTTTGAGAAGACAAAATTACATTTTCTGGTTGTAGACAGATGCTCTCATAACTAACTTGAGCAGAACAAATGAGAGAATGAAGAACGTTGAACCAAACCTGATATGCCTTCTTGAAAGGCAGGGATATATCCCAGAAGAGGACATAAAAAGGTCTCATGCTAGGAGTGATGTGTTGTTGTTGGCTGTCCTTGTCCCCAGCTGTGACTGAAATGGATTCAGCATTTTAGGAGTGAGAATACAAAAGTAAATTGTTGAGTCCCCTAGCTGTTTTGTGCTTGGTTTTAAAAATTATGAACTACTGTGATTTTCAGTCTGTGATGAGACTATTTTGTCTGTTTGATCACTTTGAATATTTGCCAGCGAGATTTCTTTCAGTGGGAAAAAGACCATGGCAAATGTCTTACTTTACATATTTAGATTTAAATGAAAAGTAAAATAAGACACCTCTCTGCCATTCCAGACTCCATGGTACTCTCCATCTAGAAGTAACTCGTGGGCTGCAGAGCAGCCAAGAATCTAAAGCAACAAAACATAATCCATCCTTCCCACATCTTCTAAAGCCTGACCTTCCCCAAAGTTCTTCATTTTGCCTGTCTCTACAATGCTATTTAAGTACTATGTATAACAGAAAGCCTTGGTTTTCATTAGTGTCCAGTTTCCTTCTTTGATGTCTTTTTAGATTTAATGTACTATTAATACATTGTTGATGCAAGATGCCAAGTCAGGAGTGATGGACAGGCACGCCAGTTCTCTAGCAAGACCAAGCCTAGTTTTTGCATTTGAAGGTGATTGTCTGAAATAATAGCCTGAGTATATCCCCCTTCTCTCATCCTTCTCCACATAAATCCTTTTACCCTTTCTGTCCCCTCAGCAAATGTGCCCTTAAAAGGGGAAGACCACCTTGTCACAGCTGAGCCTAGCCCTCAGATTACAACCTTGTTGCATGCATCCCAAAAGGTGGCTTTGTAACTGTAACCACCTCTTCTTTGAAGAAGAGGTTTGATCATTCCTCTGATTTCTTCAATCGAAGCCATCCATGACAGTGGCTTGAAGGAAACTGCATCTGTTCAGATGGAACTAGTTTGAAGTCACCAATTAATTTCACATAGACAGACTGACAATACTTCAGACAGACCAGTCATCAGATTGTCAGTAACATTTGAACAATCTAAGCAGGACCTCAAGTAAAGATTAAGGGTGAAAAGCTCTACACCAATGTGGAAATCTTGCTCCCCTGACTAGCCCAGTTGTAAGTATGCCACAGGATGGCTGGGATTGTGTGGACTGGTAAAGTCACAGGGATGAGAGCTCAGCTGGGGCAAGAAATTGATTTATATCTCAATTATTTGGAGCTAATGCAGAGTAGAAATATGGTTCATAAATCCTCAGGAACTAGAAGAGTATAAGAAGAGGCAAGACAGTTTTGGGGTGGCTACGGGCCTAAAAGATGATAGTTATATTTTTTCAGAAGGGTATGAGTTCACTTACTCCTTGAAATATTTAATTGACTGTTGGCACCACAGATTCATTTATCTTTGGCTGGGGAACCGGAAGGAGTATGCAAAATGGTTAAAAAAACCCTACCCTGGATTGCATTGTCTTTCACATGTTGCCTTTCCTTCTGAGGGATCTTACAGCACTCTATGATATATACTTTCAGGTGAAATAACTTGGTCCAGTCTTTGTGATTGACTGGAGCAGCAAGCTGTTTCTGTATAGGTCAAATTTTACTATCAGACATGATGGCATAAATGCAGACAAATCCATACAATTCTTAAAGGTTTCCTTCTATTTAAATTTTTGCAGCAGGGAAGTGAGCTCAGTGTGACTACATGCGCTACAGAAAACTAGCTCAGAAAATTCAGAACAAACCAAGTTCAGTTAAAACTTCGAGTGAGCTCTAGGTAGACAAGTTACAGTTACAGTGGTAACATCCTGGTTTCTTTGATTAAGAAATATTATAAATTGTAGTCAATACTTGAAATATTACATTTTAATCAAAAGAATGAACCCCCAGGAAGCTTTATTCTCTTAATAACATCCCTGGGCATTAACATTAGTGGTAAGTACCACCCACTCAAAACCCTCTCCACAGTATGCTGTGGTTTGCCTAGAAGGCAAAATGATGACATACACTTGGTTGGTTTATCAGATCTGAAGACATCCCACAGATGGGATGCATCATAAACTACTTTGAAATATTTGACTTGAATCACAGAGGAAAAACAATTTCAGTTTGAGTATTATACATGGAGTGAAGACATAGAAATATCTTTCATTGCCCACCTCATCTGCTCACCCACAATCCCCTCCTTCTAGTGGGGGGGAGGTGAACAGATTTCTTTTTTACTATGCCAGTAGTTCATCTTGTCTTGCTTGCATGACAGCAGATGTGCTGGGAAGACAGTAACTTTGAGGGACAGAAACTCAGACTAGCCATGAGAATGTATGTTCCCAATATGCAAAGACATTCTCACAGCTTTAAAGCTTGGGGTTTCTTTTTAATCCAGTGATGTGCATTGGGTTATTTGGAGGTGTGAAAGGAGGGGAGTAGGGAGACTTCATGTTGGGACAGACAACACTGCTGGGTTGCATTTGGAGATTGTTAGTAATGCTACTTTCAATGTAGGTATGCCCAACTGGCAACACCCTTTGGGGCCACTTTCTTGCTTTGCAACCTTGTGTGCAAGATGCAGGAAATTCACAGCTGAGGCAACCAGATACATCACAGAGTGAGAGGTGCTACAGAGGTAATTGGACATGTACAGGCCTATTTGCGTGAGAATGAGAGTCTAAAAGCTTGTCTGAGTCTCACTCTCCATCACTGAAACTTGTCCAGTCTGAATTCTGCCAACAAAGGAGCTCTGCTCTGCTCCCCTCCTCTGCTCTGCTAATTCCCCCTGCTAACCTCCACTGCCGCCCAATACGTTTTCTATTTCACCATTGGAAGCAAGACACGCTCAAAACAGAATAAAACAGCAGAAATCAACGCCAACACTAGATATCTTGCCGCCTATCTGTCTGCTCTGCAAGCATTCACTTTGCCGCCTGAACAAAGCCAGGCAAAGGATGTTCCAACAGCCCAAAGAATGTCCTGGGAAAGGAGAGTCACAGCAAAAGACAGCAGGATGCAGGCTGAAAATGTGTCTGTGCATTGTCACAGTGACAATTCTGAGCAGAAGGCAGTGGTGAAGCCCAAATACATTCATAAAGCAAGAGAGCAATCTCTACTGAAGACACAGCATGGCAAGGATAAATGCATGAAACCCCAGTTCTTGTCAAGACGGCTATTAATTTCTGCAAGATTAGGATAACCCTTCTTTAAAACTGAAACAAAAAAGTTGTAGTTGATGTAATCTAAAATTACTGTCATTTTCAGTCTTTTCTGACTTTCCCATCTCTTTTCAGTAGCTTGCCTGTTTGAAGAATACAAAGACCTTAAAAAATCAGCTGCAAGTAATTTCTCCATATTAAAAACAAACAGAAATTCTGAAATTAATCCCAAGGCAGCAGAAGGCTATGAACTAAGATCTAGTTCAAAGCCGGATCTCTATCTGCTAACACAGCCAGTTCAGCCAAAATAAATCTTTATTTTCACCAGATGCCACATGTGGCTTAAGCATTCCCACACGTCTGCATAAGAATAATTTTCAGAGTGAAGATAAGTCCTTCCCTGGACAAGACAAATGTACCTTTTGTGAGCTGGTCTTAAGATGATCCTTGATTTTCCACTCTATTACACGATCCTCTGGCCTTTCAGGGATTAGCACATTCAAGAAAGGTGGGCTCACCTGCTAGACAGACTTGACTGTTGTGCCCAAATGAGTGTTAATCACAATCCAGACAGGTTACACTGTGCCAGGTAACATCCACAAGTACAGTTGAGTGAAGCAAAGTGACAGAACTAAGACTAATAATTTTGGTGTGTTAGTCACATTTTTTGGAGTGCTTCATGTGTTGACACTTCTAAATTTTTCTTATTTTTGTTATAGAAAGAAGAAGATTCTGACTTCAAAAGCACCTTTTAAGAATACACACTGGGGATATGGTTGTAAGAGATGGTGGAGAAGATAGTTACCCAAGAAGTGTAGTGCCCTGGTGAATAAACGGGTTAATCAAAGTGAAGGAGAAATCATAGCCAAACCTTGTAGCTCTCCTGAGACCCCATGTTCATAGAAGATTTACTTAAAGGCCCAGTCCTCAGCATTCTGTTTTCTCATTATAATCTTAAACTGAATTGAGAGCAGTTCTCTTCAGGCCATCACAGCTTAATAAAGAAAAACTAGAGAAAACCTGGAGGCATCTTTAATTGGCTTACAACCTTAAAAAATTAGTTCTCAAAATACATTTTCTTTAAATCACCAGTTTCGTAAGAAAGAAATGTTGCTTGCAGGACAGCAGGAATGAGGCGAGAACCTGGGAAAAAGTGTATTACTTTTTACATTAGGAGAGGGAGAGCTGGAATAGCATTCAGATGTATTAAATAAGAGTATCCAAGACTCTGTTCATTCTGATCTGCCCTATTAGTCCAGGACCTTCCTTTCCAAGGTGGCAACAGGCTGTTGGTGTTTGCTGCTTCACCCCAGATTTAAGTATGTTAGTGCTTATCTGCCATTGGAGTTTGAAAAAGAAGACAATGATCTCTAATTAGATGTGGAAGGCAAGAAACCATGAAGAAAGCTGAAGGTGAGATAAAAAAGACCTGACTGCTGTGAGGGGAGATGTTAGTGTCAGAGAGACCGCATAGAAGAAAGACACAGTGTTTGAATGACATGAGCTTTGTCACCAACTTTAATTCTGCGTATGGAGACAGGAAGATGGACTTTAGAGACAATCTAAAGAAAAAAAAGAAAACCAGCAATTTTGACTGACAGCTTTAGCAATGAATGAAAATCCCCAACCCTTCTGTGAGATGTGGTGACTGGAAAAAGTAAATGTTAATGGAAAAGTTAGAAAGAAGGACTTTAGGGAAAAGAGGCAGTTGTCATCTATCCAAAATGTCTGTCGAGTACTCTGAAAATGCAAGTTTCAGAGTCCCCAAGCAAGACTTCCAAGCCTCTGGAATGGCCCAAGCCACATGAATGTTAGGGAAGTGTACAAAACCACTGCTTTCCTTTGGCCCATTCACCCAGAGTTGTTAGAGTTTCCTGCCTAGAGAAAAAGAATCTGCTAGAGGGAATTCAGGAAAAATAGCTGCCTGGAACCACTATCTCTTTTTTTCTAAACTATAATGATGCCCAGTTCACCAAAAAATAACCAAAGTGTTTTAATCAACAGCATTGGATTTCACTGATACCAACACCAGCCAACACAAAAATACTGAACTTGCTAGGAATGCTTCATAAATAAAAATAAGATACTACCCCACAACAATGAAATGGAAATGAACATTTAATTCTACCTTTCACACTCATAAAATGTCGTCCTTCTATCAATCACTCTTCCTGCCTCTGTTTTGTACTTTGCTGTGCCTAGATGTGAGGCCACATCCTGACAAATGTGGCTCAAGAAAAAACTGGAAGTAAAAAGGGGTAAGGAAGAGGAGAGGGAAGATAGACTGCAAGGAAATAAAGTACCAAAACCTACATTTTTACTGAACATACTTATTTGCAAAAAGTTTTTCACACCAACATAGTATTCAAGGAGTCAGGGCAGGAGTCTTGGTCATGAAACCTGTTCGTAAATCACCACAAGCAAAGCAGTGAATGGCTACTCCGGTGTGCTAAACCCGTTTTGTCCCRTACAGCTCTTACAGCATTCATTCTTCCCCTTATCCAGATGGAGTTCAATGAAAACAAGGGATGAAGGTGACCATCTACACTTCGAGATTGCTTTTTTGATTAAGCTTTGGTTTGTGATTCTTATTCCTTCCTCCTCATCAGGTGGACAGCTTGCCTGGATCCTCTATCCTCTATTCCCTGCCCTATCCCATCTTCCCCCCAGAAGCTTTCACTTTATTTAATTTCTGTAACAACCTCCTTTTCCATCTCCTCTACCATTCTCCCCTTCCTGCCTTCCTGAGGGTACATGTATCCTCCGGCTTGTGCTTCAGGCAGGCCAGAAACTACTGAAATATCTTCCCAGCCCCTCTCCCACAAGGAGTTAAACATAATGTTAAAGGGAACACTTCAATTTTAAATTTTAAATTCTGTGGCATTCTGTCTGCTTCAGCCAAAGTGCCTGAAAGAAAAAGTTTGTTCAGAGGATGAGAGGTAGCATATGATAGTTTTTGATTTCTTGCTGGGGAATGCATAAACTAGGGCTCAAACGGGAAGCTGCAAAAATGTGGCAGCAAAAATGCACCTCTGTGAAAATCTTGTGTTCACTGAAGAGGAAGTGAAGGGATTGCCAGGAGGTCCCAACCGCCTATTGATACGCCGTCAAACTTTTCACCCTCGCCGTTACACCACACCCGATTTTAAATCCCAGCTCAGATTATTTTTATTTTTTTAAAAATAGGTCATGATTTTGTTGGGCCTACAGTTCACGGAGATTGTGTTGCCACTAAAAACACATAGCTAAACACAAGTGGGTAGAATTCAAAGGAATGAAGCAGATATATTTATTTATAATTTATTAAAAAGCTCTGAATACAGATTAATGTTCCTTACTTAATACTTTTTTTATTGTTTCACCTGCTATACAGTGGGAATTGAAAAGGCTGACCGGTCATCTAATCTGGCTGTAGCTGCTTGAAGTGTCTGAGGATCCTCTGAGGAAATATAAACTAAGAAACCACCCACAGTAATACCTCCCAGCTGCCCTCCGAAGGTCAAGGCTCTCCCAAATCGCAAGTAAGCAGCTTCCCGTGCACCCCTTCTGCTAGCATTTGCCTGGTTTGATCAGAGAAGGAGGCACAGACGTGTCCTGCCATTCATGCAATGAGCCAGAAGTCTTACTCCGCACTCCCCATGAGTGTCCTTCAAAGTACCCACTGCATTTTTATACACAGGTTTATTTTTGGATGCTCTACTGAATCTTCACGCCGCTCTCTGTGCCGTGAACCTGTCCCCAGAACTGACCATCTGGAGGCCAGAAGCAGCAAGCTCAAATATGGCATTTTCACTCATCCTAGCAGGCACATGCAGCGTACAGTGCAATGTTTACTGAATCCCAAGCGGTGGGCTTTGTTTGGAGTTCTTTGTTAATTGTGCTGTGCTATGTTCTTGCATCTTTCCTCCAGGCTCTCTTCCTTTTTTTTAGGTCTGTCCCATGTAGTTAGATGATGATGGCTCCTCTATGGCTTCTTTCTTTTTCTAAGACTGTAGTGAACCTTATTTTTGTCTTTTCTGGGCCTTCTCTCGATTATCAAAGCCTGTGTTGCTGTATTCCTAAAGCCAAAGTACCCAGAATGAGATATACTGTGTTCAGTAGAGGAATCTTATTTTTAGTATAATATTAAAAGGCGCTGCATGCAGCAATTGTTTTGCTTCTGTGAACTCAGGCTGTGTAGAAAAAAGTCAGATTAATATTTCACTCCATGGTGACCTCTGTATTTCCCCCACCAAAAACATCCTGCAAACTCATTGCCCATTGTGCACACATTAAGACAGTATACTATTTTTGTCTCCTCGCTTCAAGTGCCAGCTGTCACCTAGTAGCTGACCTTGAGATTGGCTGAACATTCTTGGCTTTGTCTGGAGAAGAATCATTCATGTCATGATCAGGCTTCCAACGGTGAAGAGTATTTCTTAATTAGAGTAAGGAAATGTCAGTAATTAAAATCATTAGACCTCATTCCACTAAAGAAAAAGAATGGCCGGTAGAATTACATGTTGTATACCTCATGCTAGCAAAGCCAGGATTTTTGTTAGAAGCAAGCAGTTCCCCTTTTCCTTTTGCACTGGGGCTATAGACTCCTATATTAGGCAAATGAGTTATACAGAAAAAAATTTAAAACTACAGCACAAAAACTAATGAAATGTCACTTTTGGGTTCAACACGTTCTGTAACAACAAATTAATCTATGGAGTGTCCTGCCCAACTGGGAAATTATTTTTTTTTTTTAATACAACAGAAAAAAGTCTCTTGTGCACTTTTGAACCTTTAAACTTTTTTTCAACAGAATATCTAAGTTAACAGGGGAAAAATAAAGTTTCTAAATAAAGTCTTCCCCTAGGACGGCATTTTTGTCTTGCCAAATTAAACTAACCAAAACTTTTGTTTCTCTAGCAATTTAGCTTCCCAAGAAAAATACACCTGCAGCTATCAGGAGCTTTGCTTGAGCATGCAGGCCTTCTATTCCATGAACGACATTAGAGGGCAATTCTGCATTGTGGTAGGCTTAAGGCAAAGAAAGGGACAAGCCTGACCTTACCAGCTGAATTGAGCTTGAATTCAAAGGCAACCTGAGATCTGCTCCAGCCTTACCCGGATTAATAACTTATTCTGCAGGCAGCCTCTTTGATCTCATCAAAGCTGATCCTGGAGTAAGGCATGACCTGCTGTGAAGGAAGGTGGGACCCAGTGCTTTATAAGTAGGTCAGTGGTCAGGGAGGTGAGTCTGAGACGTGGGCTCCCGTCCTGCCCCACATTCCTGTGTCCCTGCACCAAAGTGGCTCTGCCCTTGCAAGCTCCTACCCAGGGTTGGGGGTGCTGGATCAAAGGTGGGTGTGAGATCTGCAATGCGGGGTGCAACAGGCAGATGTTGCAGTTTTGACAGCTTCACTGATTTTGTTTTGAGTCTTTCTACATTTGATGCTTTTACAGTTTCAGCTGACAAAGGCAATTAAGTTATAATCTCTGCTTTCACTGAAAAGAACACACTAAAAAAACCTTTCCAGCCTGTGTGATTATTGAGGAAATCTTGAAAAGAAGATCTGAAAACTTAAAAATCAGAAGGTCATTGGGAGGGAAAGTAAAAACTCAAGCTATATTTATTTATTTATTTTAGAAATGCCATGATTTTTAAACTAATTTCGTTATTTTGAGGGTGCTGACTCACATTTTATGGAAGTTTCAGGTTAGCAATGCTGACACAAGCAAACAAAAATCATCAATGTAATTAAATAGATCAAGTTTATCTGAAAGCCTCTAAGCAGCCTTTTCAATATGTGCTTTTCTTCAGTGACGTGATCTCTTTGAAAGAGTCACACAAGATTATCAGCACACGCACAGAGGGCTCACTGGGCTCATTTTCCTGTTTACCGTTTTTCAAGGCCTGACCTATGGAACTGAGCTCCTGAACCCAGACTACTGATGAAATGCCGTTATGATTTATCCCAAGCCTCTATCCCCATTAGGAGGCAGGATTTCACAATATGCCTCAAGAGCAATCATCTTCAGTGTTTATTATTGTACAGAATAACTAGGCAAAGCCTGCTTGGTTTAGGCATCAAATTCCTCTGTTTGCTTTGAACCTCCCATCTCTCACTCATAAGGTTGTAGGAACTGTTTGAGTGTTTTCTCCCAGTCTCACCTCAGGGGCAAGGAAGTGAAAAAAGACAGAGCATCGGCAGGGCGTTACGAAAATGTCAGTCATTCCTTTCTGGAGTGAGTGACCATGACCTCTCCATGAACAACTCAAAATTTAGACCTAAAATTCAGTTTGCACAGTCCTATCCAAGAATAAGCAGCTTCTTACTGGAAATTACTTATTCATCATTCAAGCCAAACTTAACGCTTAGCCTTCTCTCCAATACTGCAGGTACGCCAAGAAATCAGGAGCTCACAAAGACTCCCAGGTAGGCTGTGTTTTCCTGTGTGCTGCCTCATTTGCTGTTGGGGGCTGCATCCCACCTTGCATCTCTTGTGCCACATCCATTGCATAAACAGAGAGCGCAACTTGGTGTGCCAGCTATCTGAATCTGTGACTTTTCCTGGGCAGAGGTACAAGCTTCACTATTGCAAGAGTGATTCAGATTTAAGATTTTTCCTGCCCTGGTCTTGAAGCTATCGTTCCATATTTAGCAAAATTTGGAAAGCACAGTGAAGGGGAGGTCTGAAATCTCTCATAGAAACAGGTCAGCTCTGAAGACCTTGCTGTCTAGCTGATGCCCGCATTCCTGCTGTAGGACGAGCAGCAGTCCTACAGAAGAAAGACACGAGCAGCAATCCTACAGAAGAACAGGGGCCTGTTTTGGCCGAGTTCAGAAGTGAACAACAGCCTTGTAGTTGTGTCATTAAGGTTGTCTGGTACAATGCACATGCCTCTGAGGGAGCGTGAACACTTGTACATTTGTTCATCTCCTCCCCCCGTTCAGGAACATGTCTGCCCCTCGTCTTGGCAGCTGCTCTCTTCAAGTTTCAACCATCTGATTCATGCAGCAAAAAGTCTCCCCACAGAAAACATGCTGGCTGAACCGCTTTGTTTTTCCTAGAGCAGTGCAAACAGTTATTGCAAGGGGAATTTTAGGAAGATTGTGCCTGGCAAGGAAAGCTCACTAAATAAATAAGTGATGTTAATTATCCTTTGCCTATTTCAAGTGAGCATTTCAAAGTGCTTTGCAAACCATTAATTAAGGTGCAATTTAGTAAAATGAGGTAGTTAAATATTATTAACACTGTTTTCTGCAGGTGGGAGACTATGACACAGAGGGTGAAATGACCTGGATGAAGTCTGTCAGCAGCAGACTTGAGCCCCAAACCTACAAATTTCAGCTCACCACCTCCCTGCTTCATTAGACCTTTGTATTGTGAAAAGACATGGTTACCTCGCGGAGTATGATGAAAGCATGTGAAAATTTGAATGGCAAATCCAGAAACCGTGTAGCATGTCACCCACATGACAGAAGCATGGCCGGCAGGAGGAGCGATTCCCTGGACCATGCTGCTAACACAGCCTTGTGTTGTGTGTCTCCCAGATCCTTGACTAATTGTAGCCTCTGAAGTTAGTTACAGTCCTGATTCTGGTTTGCCCAGATACTCTGTTGCTTCTTCCAAATAAGTGCATAAGCATGCTCACTGAATGCCAGAAGCCGAGGCACTGAGGGCTCGCACTGAGAGATGCTCCCAGGATCACCTGTGTTGGCCAGCGAGTCCCAGCCAAAGGAGGTGAAGTCTAAAGCTGAAGACCGACTCTTTGCAAAGAGGCACCAAGCATCGCTTCCCAAAAGCAGGACTTGGGTAGCGGGGCTGTTTCACCAGCTTCTCATAAGACCTGTGTTTCATTATCTGTTTTTAAGTCCTGCCTTAGACACCACATCTCCCATCAGATGCCCCACCAGTTCCTATATTCTGCCACCATCTTAGCCAATCCTCTTCCTTTGTTTAATCACCTGAAGCTTATTCTCAATGGAAACTCTAAATTAATGAAAGAATGAAAGAACAAGAAAAGTTAAGAAAAAAGCATTCAGCTTTGAGTGTTCATCTTTGGGATGGACATTTACAGCAAAGAAAAGTCAAAGTGCAAAAGCTGGGGGGCTACTTCCATATTCAGTCGTCCCTCTTTTCCCCTGCTGGTATGCATTATACCATTTTGGTACATATTAACTTTCACTCCTTTTAAGAGATACATAATCCCTGTGGCACCTTGGAGCCACTCATGATCTAATGGGCATGAGCTTTCTGAAAAGTCAGCTCCTTTTTGAGGCCAGTCCATGCAGCAGCAGTGCAGACGGCCCCTGAGCTGCCAGCCTTGCTGGCCAGCTCTGAGGCAGCCCCAGCTGGTGACAGCACTTCCCGAGCAGCCTGGAGCTGTGCCCTGTACGTACACCCAGGGGATGGCATTTTCCATGTATGTTACAGACTATGCTACCTCAGCTATAACCCTCCCTATCGCTGCAGGGCAAGTTTGTTGTCTGTGCACGGCAGCTGCCAGTCACCTAAATAATGCCCAAGTGATGCTAAACACCTTTTGAAATCTGCCCCATACTGTATGCATGTGGGTGAAGATATGCATTTGCTTACATGTTTTTCTACACATGTGTGTACCTCTATTTACACAGTTCTCATTCACATACATGTGTAGATAGGCAATATGGCAGATATACAGATGTAGCGAGCGGCTAGACGGGGCTACAGGAGGAAGAAGATAGATGTGGGATTATAGGCAATCCATCAGGATCAAGCTGAGTTGCGTGTTTAGTATCCTGGCCTGTGTGGGATCTTTATTGAAAAAGATCAACCACAATAGCAGCATGCAGCACCTGTAATCTCACCACGGGAAGGGAAGCAAGCATGCTTTTCAAGCCAAAATGCACAATATTTTACCAGGAAAAAAAAACATTGTATCCCTTCAATTGTAAACTCTGGGTGAATGTGCTTATACATTCAGAACATGAGGCAGATGGTAACAAACCACATGCTTGTGGATTATCCCACTTTTTCCACATTTACATTCTCAAAACCACTTTTGGTGCCCGTGGTTTAACCTCTGTTTCCCTAACTTCTGTTTATGAGTTGAGTGGTCACATGTCATCATATTGAGTGGGAAAGTGTGTACAGGGGATAAGGAGGTAGAAGTGGTTCCATATGGTGAAAGAACCGACTATGCCAAAGTATTAAAAAAATATAGAAAGAGGGAAAAGCAAGAGTAAAATCTTTTGAGAAGACCGGGAATCTCAAATGCTTGTGACCTCATATGAGGGAAATGGTTGTCTACATGTAAAAGGGAAACTTATGATTTGAAAGGCTGATAATACAGGTTTCAGTGTTTGGAGCAGGGGTGAAGGTTAGACAAATTTACCTTCCTCTGCTCTACGCACGATTCAGGCTGAAGGTTGAAAGATTTCAGTCGGAGGACAGGAGGCCACTGAGAGACTGTGAAACTGCAGGCTTCAGTTCTTCTTCCAATTTTAAACTGTTGATCAGAATGAAAAAGAATACATTAAAACACATTTTAGCTCTGTTCACAATGTATTATGAAGTTGCTGGCACAGTACTAAAGTATGTGCTTGTGGTTTCCTGAGACAATTCATCTAGCAAAGTTGGAGTCCTTATGCTTCATGGAAAGGCGAACAAAACACAACAGATACCCTTTATTCAGAATGGGTAGCAAGGGTCAAATTTATTATAATAGTAGATAATAAATGAAATACCACAAAATTATGGAAAAAAAACCCAATGAGAAATCATCTTTTGTATCCTAGATTTGAATAAAAAGCAGACAGCAATGACAAAAATCCATTATTGCTGGATAGGGATATAGTGTTCTCTGTGCTGGCAAAACCAGCTTACAGAATCACTTTTGCCACTGTAATCAGTTATCAGTCCAGGTAGTTTTATTTAGAAAGATCAACCAAAGAAAGATCAATGGGAATTCAGCCCCAAAGCATACTTGTACGGTTTAAGCATTCATTGGTGTTGTGTGCTGTAAAAATTTGATAAATGAAAGGATGTTTCAGTTACCAAAAATGACTGAGGTATCCAAATTTTTTATTATATACCATGAAGAAATTTGAGAAGTCAATATTTTTAGATGCAGAGACCCTTCCGAAAATCAAGTGTCTCTGACAGATTTCTAGCTGGGCACCCAAAATGCAATACATTTCTGAATATTTAAGTCAAAGGTCTTTGGTTTTGAGAGTCAATTCTCTAATCATAAGCCAGTCCCAAAATGGGGTTCAAAGACCAACTTAACTGGCATTCATACAGTTCATTACTGGTGGTCCTGAGGATTGCAGACTTGAGTTGGGACTGGTTTCAGAAGTGAGACTAAGAAAAGCTGCATGTGGTTCAAAAGCACTTAGCTCTGCCTTCAAGGGGACTTTGTGGTATCTTTGCCAATACAGCAGATAATGCATAGACACCGGGGTGAAATGTCAATTTCTCTTTGCCATCGGCTTCAGTGTGGCCAGGATTTAAACCCAGTTGTTTTAGGGACACATCCAATACTCATTTTATCAACTCAAAGACTTCCATTGACTTAAATGGGAGATGGATCGTACTCTCAGAAGTCAGTTTACTCATAATCACAGCTCAGGAAAAAGTGTTCCACTTCATTATTTCAGAAGTGGAAGTAGAACGGATTGGACTGGAGTGGGGAGAAAGCAGAATGACAGTCACAGGTCAAGACTACTCCAGTTAGCACCAGGGTGGCAAAACCAAGCCTGCTTCATCCCTGTGAAAGAGAATTGGATTTCTCGTAGCAGGTCTGAAACTTTCCCTGAGGCAGGTTTAAACCTGCAAATTGTACAAAAMCACTTTCCATCCGGCTAGACATCCTATTACAAACCTGTTCTATATTCTGTAAAGCTGGCAGTGGGTGGCTTTCAGCTGACTTCCTCCCCACACACACACTCACTGCCCTTTGCTGCCAAGTCAGAAAGACGAAAAATCATATATACTTGCATTCACCAAGTGATCTCCAAAGCAACTTAATACTGGTTCAAGTCTTCCTTGTCTTATAAATCGGATTCTTTCTGTAGATTGTTTACCTACCACTTCTAGTGTGTCTCCAATAAATTAAAATCTGCTGAAGTGGTAAAATGTACGAAAGATACAGTGAATGGTCTGCAGGCTGTACAGTGGAGCCATTATTCCAAGAGGAAGTAGGAAAGGCAATCATAAAATTTTGAAAAATTATGCAATAACTTTGTAGTTATTGCCCATCTGTATTCATTACAATGATCTAGTTCACAGGCATAAAAATAGAACTGGCAAGTAAAAGATGTGCTGTTTGCCTCCAGACGTGGCACTAGGCTTCAGCAAATGAAATTCAATTAAAGACTTTAGAAAAAGTGTTTTAAGTGTTCATCAACAGATGGAATCTAATCACCTCTCTTTCCCACCTCCCATTTTACATGCTTGCTCTTATGCCTGCTCAGGACACCTTTAGAAGAAAGATGACAAAATTTAATTGCTTCGTTTGCAGGGCAACCCTGACACACTACATGACTTCATTCTCACAAGGCAACAAATCCCATAAATCACACCTACTGAGTGCACCCATTAGAGCTCCAGTATGACAACTTTATGCCTAATACTCTCCAAACAAGGACCACACAAAACTAAGACTGTAAAATTGCCATTGACTCACAGCAGCTTTTATAACATGCACTTAGCTCAGAAAGACTTAACTTATATGGTTTTTAATCATGTTTGGGCATAGGAGACCTCTCACTGATTCAAGACAACATACGTTGAAAAAAGAAGAAAAAGCAGAATATATTTGGCAGAGCTCTTTCCCTTGCAGTTTCCACAGAGAAATATGTCAGTATAATGGAAAAATGATTGTTTCATTTTGTGAAGAAAGGGGATCCTGAGAAGTGTTTCTTCCTAAAATTAAAAAAAAAAAAAAATGGTATTTTTTGTGTCATCAGGGGGAGGGAAAGGGGTAGGAAAGGTGGTATTTCTGGGTTAGATCCTCAAGTCATGTGTATCTGCACAAAGCCATGGAAGCAGCTAGAGCTACACACACTGGCTTGGGAGTCCCAATGCTGCAAGGGTACATCCTGCCTCCAAGAATATTTGCACCATCAGGCCAGTGAGCAATCTACACTGTAATGGCCCCACTCGTGCCAAATGCAAGCACAGGCACAATTGCACTGTCAAGCTGCAGCAGCATGCTAACACCAGAGAGGAGCGAGCCCCAGTTGAGGAGCTGACTGATGCTATTCACAGAGTTAGATAAACAGCTGGCATGAAATGTTGGCTATTTGTCCTGGTTCTGGCTGGGACAGAGTTAACTTTCTTCCCAGTAGCTGGGTGTGTGTGCTGTGTTTTGGGTTTGGTATAATAGGAGCGTTGATGGCCCATTGATGTTTTGGGTGTTGCTGGGTGGTGCTTGTACCGGGCACTTTTTGGCCTCCCATGCCCTGCCAGGTGCATGGGAAGCTGGCGGGGGGAGCAYAGCCGGGGYRGTTGACCCAGCTGGCCAATGGGGTATTCCATACCATGCGACGTCATGCTCAGTATAAAAACTAAGGGGGTGGGGGGGCTTGGGGTTCTGGGACGGGTGCTTGTGTTTCGGGCACACGTTGGTTCGGCAACGCGTTGGTTCGGCGGGTGGTGAGCAGTGTGCATCGCCTGTTTTTTATATTCTATTGTTGTTGTTGTTACCACTGTTATTATTACTGTTCTACTTTGTTTTATTTCAATTATTAAACTGTTTTTATCTCAACCCGCGAGTTTTCCTACTCGTGCCCTCCCAATTCTCTCCCCCATCCCACTGGAGTGKGGGGGTGAGCGAGCGGCTGCGTGGTGTTTAGGTGCTGCCAGGGTTAAACCACGACAGTATTCAAAAACATCCTGGCAGAACTGCCCCACAAACCTGGGAGCCCCCGGTGTGGAGACCGCCACTGCAGGCTCCTATGTGGACAAAGGGTGCAGAAGGGGCTTGCGAGTCAATCCAAAGATTTTCATGTGCTTCAGATCAGGGATCCCGTTGCTTCCCTCCAACAATGTGACACACATCACCACATTTCACTGACAATCTGTCTGCACAATAGCTTTTTTCCCCCATGCTCCCTACGGCTACAAATGAGACCAAGGGGGTGAACCTTACATGCTGTCTAAAGGACTTCCTTGCATTTGGAAGGCAAAAACAAGGGGTTTATATAATCAGGCTAACATGCAAACCAATAGAAATTACAATGGTACATTAGAGTATATTCCTTAAGTATTCAAACCACAGCAAAAAAAAATCCTCTCCACTAAACTACAAGGGGCTGACTGAAACCCACAAAAGCTGGGAAACACAGTAAGGTCTGACTGAAAGCCTGTCCTTACTTCACCCCTGAGGAAAAGAGCAGAGCGTATAGATAACATTGGCTGCTTTTCGGTGGGCCCCAAATACACAGCAGAGCTATTAAGTCCCACAAACTAAATAGGAGGCTTGCAACCGTATCCTTTCTCCCGTTTCCACACAACCAGACCTCTAACTCACATGCTTGCAGGCCAGCTGCTTTCTTTCTGTCCAGGACCTTCATTGCCACAGGCACCAGTCTTGGCTCTGCTTTCCTGTTTTATAAGTTTTAAGTTAGCACCTGCCATGCTTTTGTCTCTCCTTGCCCTTGCACTCACAGAAAGAGGTTTTGATAGCACCAACACAAGAGAAAACAACACAAAAAAAGTGAGCAGAACAGCTCTGGATGCCTGGTTTCCTATGGATTTGTGCCCTGTCCCCTGTTCCCCTATTCCCCATTCCCACCATCTTTATCACATCCACAGCATTTCCCCTCCTTCCCCTCTCCACGGTGGCATGCCGTATGCCTTAGCAGTTGGCTGGGACAGTGGTCCCAGATGTTTTAGGGCAATGCATATGCTGCCTGCTCAGCTGGTTGCTACTTTTTCAGGTGCATAAGGAACAAAGTTATAATTGCCTTTTCCGCAGTGAAAGCACTAATCTGAATCTTCTTCCTCTACCCAGATACTCCTTTTCATGAAAACTCACAGGCACTTGTCTTCACTTCTACCCTGCTGACAAATTGAGCTGAAATGGACTAGTGAGTTCAAAAGTTATTAGGAAGGATGGATGGACAGACCGTATGTTCACAGAAACATTATTTCTTTAGAAAATCGGCCTAAAATAACCCTATCACAGAAGCCTTTAAGACCAGTAGTAAATGAATCAAAACTACAGAGTTATCCATGGATGCACTGATGAGTCAACTCTGCAGATACAGTGGGTTTCATTTTCACATAAGATCCACATAACTAAAGTTACTCGCCTGTGTAAGGCTCATCTAAGTTTCTCTGAGTCTTCTGAGATGGCTGCCAGGGTGATCAGTGAAGAAGGTTTAGATTCCTATGGGTTTCCCATCTAAAAATACGTTAATGTGTACACACATATTCCTCATGTAGGTGCACATGTAGGATCCTCCACCCCTATTTCTGCATAATTGCAGGTTCCAAGCTCTTCACCATCTTTCATGTGTTTTCTACAAACCATATTTTCTATTCTGTAAGGTAGGAAAGTAATTTTATTTCTGTTTTTCAGGTGAAGAGCTGAAGACTCTCGAATGTCAGGATCCTAGTAAAGTATCAATTTTCTGTGGTTTTCAGGAGTATTTAGTTACTTATGTATATCTGAGAAATTGGGATCACAGGCCTCAACCAACGACTTACCAGAAGTTCACGGAAAAGAAAGGAGCTGAATGTAGTTCCAAATCCCAGATTAATGCCCTAGTTCCATCCTCTTCCATCCATCCCTTAATGACCTATAATGTAAGTAGCTGAGGGTGAAAAAAAAGAAACAAAATCAAATATATAAGGAAAAGAGATAAAATGAAGAAAGATTTCAATTTTACTTGTACAGTTTTCCAGTCCTGTGTTACATATAGTCTAGACTCAACCGTATGCTGAGGACACTTTAAATCACCCTAGTAAATTAGAGAGGTCCTGAAGAAGGCAAAATCTCTTTTTGCCTCCCCAACCCCTCCCTAGCTACCACTATTTAAAAGATACTTTGCTCTAATGAGAATCAGCTTTTAAGTCTCAAAAAATCCACAGATTAACACTATTAGAATGTAGTTCTTTCTATAATGCTATCTTCTGGAGGGGAAGCAGCATGCTGTAAGGATGGAAGCAGCTTCAAACTCTGCTTGAAGCTGGAGAACAGAAGTTTCTCTGCAAACAAAGAGACATAAATTAAATTTAAAAATCAATGTTTCACATTCTTTATGGGTTGACACAAGCCTGCAGACTGACTGTTTGGGACACTAAAGCCATGGGTGTACCCCATGGAAGACAACCCAAAAGTTCTGACACTGAAGCGTAATGGTTAGGGCTATTCAAATATTCCATCTGCTTTGCTCTGCTTTTAAATGAGTACATGTGAAATACTTGGGTTTTTTTTGTTTTTTTTTTTTTTTTTTTTTTTTTTTTTTTTTTCCCTCAAAGCAAGAGAAGGTATTGTTTAGCTGTTAGACAACAGAGCTGGGCAACCTGAGGACACATGGAATAAATAATGCAGAAATTGGTATAAAGCCACTTATATCACATAGGTATATTACCTATAATCAGCTCTGCCTCAGCAAAGATATCAGATAGTTTGCAGGTTTGGAAAATTAGTGAAAAAGAAAGGATTTCTTCACTTTAGAGAAGAAGTAAATAACAAGGGACAAGAGAAGAGTATACAATATCACACATGCTCTGAAAAGGGAGAATAGTCACCTTCAGGGAAGTTACAAGGTAAGTCACTTAAATATGGCGAAAGTAAAGACTTTTTAGCAGAACATATAATTGGTCATTGCTACAGGATGTGCTTGAAACAAAGAATTTAGCAAGATGGAAACAAGGTTTAGATATATATATGAATAACAACCCTATCACTATTATTTATTGATACAATGGTTAATGATATCATTTTGGGGTTGGAGAGCTGCATAAACTTGATTAGATTTTCACACGTTTAGAAAATTTAAAAGCCACAAGAGACCACTGAATCATCTCCTGTATAGTGTTGCTTATTAAGTATCACCCAAATCCCCTCTTACTAAACCCAGACACTTGAGCTGAAAAGTTTCTGTTCCCAAGAGATCAGTCAGAATACCGTGAGTGGAGACCAAGAGAGATAGAATTGTCACCAGTGCCTGAGACCCTTGCAAAGACAAGGAGCTGAGGAGTGAAACTCTATAAAGGTGTGGCTGAAGCTCTAAACCACAAGGTTGGAGCAACTCAGCGGGTACCTTCTCTTTGAGTGTTTGCCCTTCAAAAATGTTCAAGTAAAGTGGTCTGGGGAAAGATATGTATCAGAAATATGTTCTTTAGTAAAAACTCAGAGTTGATTCCGGATCTTAGGAGAGTTCTCAAGATAAACACATTCTGCAGGCATTTGATGCTGACTATTGTTTGTCTACTGTACCCATAGCTTCTGGAAGATGAGAAACAGGACTTTATGTGAAGCTTGCTTAAGTCCCTGCTTCTAACCCCAACCCTGCCCYGCTCTTTGAGTATGTTCCCCTGTAGCCTCAGCTGCTATTTTTAACTCTGCCATTAAGAGCTGCACTCTTTAGCAACCCTTATATGCAAACTGGGAAAGAAGAAGGAAAGAGAACACCACTGTTAATCCAGCACACTTATCTAGAGAGGAGGAAGCACCCCAGCATGCTTGCTATGTATCAGTGGATAGCACAGCTCTACAATGACAATGACAACTCTTGGCTACTGAAGAACTTCCCACCAAAAAGAGCAATTTGAGCACTCTCTATAAGTCAGTCTTCATTGCCTCTTCTTCTACTGCACTGGTGTAAAAGGGGCTTAGTGAGGACTCAAAACTGAGCTCTACTCATGCTGGATGCCTTTACCACTACCTTACAACATATCAGTGCAAAGACTGACTTGCATGCCTATGTTCATTTACTGTACTAGGGAGAATTTCTGCCTAAGAGCCATGGAAGAGGTGATGTACCTCCATGCATTGATTTATGCCAGTTCAGCTATAGCACCTGTAAAACTTCTGTCTCAGCTGAATCAAGGATGTTCTTACAATCAAGCAAGTATGCAAGACCTAGATCCAATAAAGAACAAAGTGTCCAAGTCACAGCACCTTGAATCCTAAAGGGAAACACAGGTGTTTCTGTTATCCACCTAGGCCTCCACAAGACTGAATGAGAAGAGAATTAGGCACCTCCACATAAGAAGAGAAGATTGAATGCTGGTGGGGAGCTACCTAGAAATCCTAGACAAGAAATGCTGAGAATGGGCTGTGTATCGAAGTTTGTCTCTTACCAGGGCTTAGATGTGTGACTTTGCAGCCTAGATTTAAAGTCCTCACCTTGAGAAATAAATATCCTAGGTTCTGCAAGCCACTTGTTTACTCTCTATTTTAAAAAAGATAAAAACAACAACAACAAAAAAAATCCACAAATTTTAGTTAAAGTAATAAAAGAAAGTGAGAGAGACTGAAGAAGCTCTCCTTTCCACAGTTTTATGACCCAAGCAATTCTAAGCTTTGGTCAAGTTGCAGTGCCTCTGCATGTGTCACCAGAGGAATTCCAGGAAGAAGCCTTACCCGAATAAGGCTCTGTGGCTGTTCTTCCTCTTTGCCATCAGTTGATGAGTGCAAAGAATTTTTTTTTTTTCTTTCTAGAACTTCATGGCACAGGGTTTGCAAATATTTAAGATGATATTAACATGATTAAATTCACTCAGGAAGAACTGCCTTTCCTAGAGGATTTTAGAGTTCTCAACCCTCACACTTTTGTACTGAATTTCACAACAAAATATTTCTCTCTCATAGTCTTGGGGACACTTGCCATTTTCCGACTTTTACTTTTTTTTGTAGAGAAATTTTGATATGGTTCAAAACTCAAGAGACATAAAAAAAGGCCAAGCGTTTACCATATAAGAAAACTTGACTTGAAGAAACCCTCAATGCTTTAAGAAGATCTGAGTTACTATATGGAAATATTTAGGGATAGCAATACCAAGACCTCATTACATATAACTCTTCAAATGCCACTCAGTCTCTTGAGATTCCTAACAAGAATGTCTGCAGGGGGAATAATTTTATATGAAGGACTTAGGCCTTCTGGTTTCATAAAGGAAATGTCTATACACATACCTTAATTTGTTCTCTGTAAGTGCCTTACAACTGGCATGCATGCACATGTAAATGTCTTCAGTTCCCTTAAAAGTCCAGTACAGTGTGTAAATTCTCATTTATCCATAAAATAGTGGGTGCTAGAGTCCCAGCACTTCACCATTTATCAGTGACCTAGAGGAGAAGAGGGAATGCAGCCTCACCAAGCTGGTTGAGGACAGTCGATATAGTCCTCATGCAGAGCTGTCATTCAGCTGGAGAATGGGCTGGAGAAGCTGGAGGAATGGGCAGACAGGAACCTTATGAAATTCAAGAGGGACAATTGCAAAGTCCTGCACATGGGATGGACAAATCCAATGTAATTGTACAGCCAGGGGACTGATTGGATGGGTAGAAGTTCTGCTGAAAAGGACCTGGAAGTCCTGGGGTCCTGGTGGACAGAAGGCTGGACAGGAGTCAGCATTGCACTCTGGCAGCAATGACGGCTAACAGTGTCCTGACTGATAGCAACAGGAATGTAGTCAGTTGATTGAGGGAAGTGATTATTTCCCTGTACTCAGCACCTGTTTGGCCACATCCGAAACACTGCACCCAGATTTGTCCCCACACCTCTCTACTCCCTCAAACAAGAAAGATAGTTATAAAGTTGAGCAGGTCCAGTTGAAGGCCACCAAGATAGTAATGGAGCTGAGACCCACCAACTATGAGGAGAGGCTGAGGGACCATGGCTTATTTAGCCTGGAGAAGAGAAGGCTTGGTGGGAGGAGGGGAGACCTAATAACTTCCCATGTCTACAAGGAAGTTATTCAGAAAATGGAGCCAAGACTTTAGGAAGGTGCACAGCAGGAGAACGAGCAACAGTGATCATAAACTGAAACAACTGAGGTTTAAGTAGTGTATAAGGAAAAAAAATCATGGTAAGGACAACTGATCACTGGACAGCTGCCCAGAGATGTTGTGGAATATCTGTCCTTGGAGGTTTTCAAGATACAACTGGACAAAATCTTAAGCAGCCTCACCTGAATTCAGTGTTGATTTCACTTTAAGCAGGAGGTTGGATTACGTGACCTCCTGATTCCTTTCCAGTCTGAATGATTCTGGGATTATGACTGCAATGCACAAATGGAACAGGCAAAGTCAAGAGTTGTAAGCAGAAACATCTAATCAGTCTGTGTTCAGGAGAAAGATGGCCATGGGAGCCAACGTCTGGAAAAGAAGCTATTCCAACAGTTTTCCAGCATACATTGTCCAAATTCTTGAATCAAACTTCCACTTAAATTTCCAGTTTTTCAGACCACTTCTGGTTCTTTTTGCCTTCTGAAATAGAGCACCTGTCCCTGGAGTAGAAGGTGAAATGGTACTTTTGCTGGAAGCAAAGCTGTAGCCAGAGAAGGAACTCTCCAAAGCTTTTCACTCACAGAAGGGGAGGAAAGGGAAAAATCTAGTGCCAGGCTGGGAAAAAGGGACAACAACATTCTTTTTTCTTATTCTGTAGTTCTGTCATTTCATGTTCCATGGAAATTAAAGCATTTGCATATAATGGCTTCCCATCCCTCTTTCCCACCCAGGCTTAGCATAGGTGGGAAATTCAAGTTCTTGAAAATAGCAACCCCCCGCCCCAGACATCCCCTTACCCCCCTGGCCAGAACTGGCACAACTTGTGCCATCCTTCAGAACCTGGGACAAGGCCCAGCTGTCTCTCACAGGCAGGGAGAGAAATGTTTGTAAGTACCGTGGTCTCAAACTAATCTAATCTATGATCTGCAAAACTGCTGAGGGGCTGAAGCCCCTTTGTATGACATTTTTTTATCCTTGATCCCTCTTCTACTTAAAAAAAAATACTCTCAAGAAAGGTTTACTGTGAAGATAGCAGTGAGGGGAACTGGATTGTTAATACTAGAGCATTGTCTGCCATCTGAATGAGTTTTGTATGCATCATTGCAACCATGCTAAGATGCAACTCAAGATGATGTATCAAAAGCTGTGTCCATGTAGGCATAGAATCATAGAATGGTTTCGGTTGGAAGGGACCTTTAAAGGTCATCTAGTCCAACCTCCCTGCTGTGGGGAGGGACATCTTCCACTAGATCAGGTTGTCAGAGTACATACCTCTCAGAGGAGAAAGCATAGCTATGACAAAAAAGGTGTTATGTTTACTATCAGCAACAGCCTGAGATGGACTGGATCCCAGTTACTGAGTATTTGTATGCTTTTAATCCAAGAAGGGCAAATAAATCCTGTACAGTACCACAAAAATAGCATTTTTATGGAACTGACTTTTCCTCCAAGCATACAAGTGACAAATCTCACTTTGAGGATGTCACTTTAACTGAAAAAAAATTTATTCTATACATTGCTCTCAAAGTTTAGATTAGTGAGTCAGGATTTGTTAATATGCCTTTATTTCAAAATAGAGTTTTGGTAACATTAGTGTTTTATAATTATTATTAACCTTCAAACCGCAAACAGGGTTAGGGAGTGGTTTGCAAGCAAATGAACGTATGAATGTGTTGGGAGGTGCCATGCCACTTATCGAAGGTTAACAATCTTGAGCCAGACTCCTAAATCCCAAGCCTGGCTGAAAAAGAGTTAGCTCCCAAAACTTCTTTTAATAGTACATTTGGGGATCAACGTTACTGCTTTTTCTATTTAAGCCTTCTGAATTAATTTTTTCAAGCTATTTTTTTGGATGAAGAAAATTAAATACATACTCATTTATATAGTTATATGCAACAACAACAAAAAAATAGAACAGATGATGCTGGAAGTAACGTTCTTGCCTAATTCCTCTAAAACAAGAACTACTTTCTGAGTGTCCGACACTGCACTGTCTCCTTCAGAGAGCAAAGCCCTTCCCATCCATCAAGGATTACATCAAAAAAGCAAGGGAGATACTTTATTTGTCACAGTACACCCTGAAAAAGAATTTCTATTGAAAACTTTTGATATTTAAAATGTAAAACAGTTTTCAATTAAAACTTTTTCAAAATAAAAAATAAAATTAACATTAACAATATCCTTTGCAACCTGGTAAATTCTAGGCAATTCTACTTTTTTTTTTATAACACATTGTTGTGTTTTGAATGCTTAGTTTATCAGCAACTTATATTTTGATGAAGAGTCATAATCAGCACTTGTTGGAAAGAACTTGCTGGTAAACACAGCTTGTGTGTGAAACAACTTCAGTGACTGGTCTTAACAGTAAGGAGACCAAATTTTCCACTTCATTTGTAACACCAGAGTTGTACTCAAACAAGCCTTAGTTTATATAGGTGGCAACAACTGATGTACCTAATACCTTTGACCTGAAAGCTCTGGTATGAAGCAGCTGTAAGTTCTTTATAAGAAAAGAACTTTCTGAAAAAAAATCTCTCCTAAATTAAGTATCTGTACACATACATGTGTATGTAAACCCAGTATGAGTTTTGCAAGCTGCACAGAAAACTGTCATAGAGTTCACACTCATTTTTATTGTCAGGCATGTAAATGCCCCAAGTGTATTTGAAAAATGCATTCAGACTTTTAACTCAAGTCATGAAGGCATAGTTCCCATTGTTTGGTATGGAATATTGCAAGTCATACCGGTGTGGATAGCTATGGCCTTAGAGACTGGGGTTATAAGAAGAAAGAGATTACAAGAATAATTACTGAAAAGTGCTAAACGGTTAGAACTATATCTGCTTCATTAGAAAATCTCATCTAAAGTAGAAGAAAATACTTGTGAATATTTGTTAAAACACTTGCACAAAAGTCTTATAAACAGGAAGGAGAAAATAATGAAACCAGATGATTTGCAGGCTGACTCAATGGACTGTGCAGAATATGTGCCTTCTGAAGAGAATGGCATGCTTTTAACTACACTGCCTAGACCAGTTTTCTCCTAGCACGTTTTCACAGCTAGCGATATAATGAATTAGGTGAGAGCCAAAATTCATTAGCAGATGAGAGTGAAAAAGTGTCAGTTTCAGCCATAGAGATGTGGTTTTCAGGTTTGAACCATTTTCTCTGTATTTGCAATATTCCTAATGTGATGCTCAGAGCCATGTCACAGTATGGGAAGGGGTATTGTTACCCCACTGTATACAATAAAAGATTTGCATCCATTTTTCCCCTTGACATACATTATGACTTCATGACACTCTGGAATGATCCTTCTCTGAGACTCTGCCTAACCACTTTTGTAGTGTACAGGGGTTGTGTTGTTCCCCTTGAAATGCTGTTGGGCAGTCTAATAATGAGCTGTGAATAGGGCCCCTTAGTAAGTCTGTATTCTAGACAGCCTGAAAATGTCCCTTATTTATGACACACTCCACCCGTACTGCCTGCCCTAACTTTGTGAACTCTGACACAGAAAAGTCATCTCACTTGCTTTCCTTTGGTGGTCACTAGAGAGTTAGAGAGTCACAAGATCAGGACTGAGCCACATCTCAGAAGTGCTTACTACAAAGCTAGGAACTCCATCTGCTTCTAGAAAGTTTTGCCTTGTTGACAAGTACAGAGACATGTGTGCCCCTTAGAGCAACATAACTTCTCAYGCTTCTTGCAAGTGGTTGCAGAACAATGGAAGAAGTAACTAGGGAATTGACTCTAGTATTGCGAGAACCATCCTTCGAAGTCTAAAAGGGAGTGCCTGAAGAAGGGAAGCAGTTCTGGCAGACAAGGTTCAGGTATGGGTGAGTTTGTAAAACCTCATGAATGGCCCTGAGATATTTTATGCTCTTTGGCTATGAAAATGAACCTTCTGCATGTTAGATGATAGAGGATCCTCACACACATCTGTCACCTCCTGTTTAATACCATGCTGAGATACCGCCCTTCCTTTCTGTGGGATATTGGAACAACAGGTGAAAAACCCCTACCTGTTTAAATCCTAGTCCATACAGTTTGTTATAGGGATACTTTCTGAAACCTCTGACTGCATTCCACCTTTCATAGTAAGGGTGGGATTCTTTTCATCAGGTTTTAAAAGCAAGGTGCCTAGTTGAAACACCATGCCTTCATGTCAACGAACAGACATGTACATCCCAGAGCCCTCTTACCCCAGACGTGTATTCTAAGAACCTCTTGAGAGTGATCATTTCTCTTCAACGAGCATAGAAAGACTCTAGACAACTACTCTAGAAAAGATTCCTAACATAAAAATGACAAAAGTTAGGTCATACGAACCACATCTTTAATGTGTAGTGTTTGTGCATTATATATTACAATATAGCTCATCTCCCGGTGGAAGAGGCTGTGCCATTTTTTGCACAACCATCATTTCTTTCTAGGTGGATTTTATGTTGCCAAGAGAGCACTGTCAAGATCTGTACTGCCTTCTGTCAGAGCACATCTGTCCAGAGGGTAGAAGGAGCAGCTGTAAGGGCACAGCATGAGAACAGTCACCAAAGCTAATGCAGCAAAGGTCCCTCCAATGGGAGGAGGAAACTACTGGGTGGAAATAGCAACCTTGCTACTGTCTCTAGAAGGTATTTGCCAGTGCCCCTGATTTAAGGTGACAGGCATCCTAAGTGTGTGGATTTGGTGGGCATCAGCACCCTTACCACGCTCTGCACAGTCGTGCTATTTGGGGACTGGTGCAGGGTGCAGGTAGCTCCCCACTGGCAACTCTGGGGACTTTTCATCCAATAAGCCAACTTCTTAAGCTACAAGTCAGTTCAACCTGCCTGCTGTCAAAGTAACCAGCTCAGTAGCCAGACTGATTAAGGATTAAAAAGAGCACTGGTAACTGAAAAAACATTTGCAGCAAATGGCTATCAAAGTTTGAAAAAAACCCAAATATTTACGAGACTGGTAGCCTTCTTTTCTTAGTCATATCAGTGGGAGTAAGGGCTGCAGGATCTGGCCCTACATAATAGGTAGGGGTAATAGCCTTTTTAATTTCCAGAATTTTTTTAGGAAAAAAAGGTTGGTCTTTCTCTCCTTATGTAAAACCATGATTCATCCATCATGTCAATAGCATCATATTCATAAATATACCACCGTGTCTGGTGTTTTCCACTGAAATTGGCAAATGTACTTAGAAAGAAGTGAAATGAAAATTTCAGGAATTTCCAATTGGGCTTAGCAAGTTGTGAAAGAAGAGTGATGACTGCTATCGATGTAAAGAGTTATGAGCTGCCTGGTTCTTCTGTTTTATGGAACAGCTTAGCCATAGAGCATACCTACTTCACTGCCACTGTGGCCTGGTCCTGGCTATGGCCTTAATTTTTCTGAGGATGTTATTCATAAATGTTCTCTTAATCAAGCTCAGGCCCAGAATTTTACTGTAGAGGCCAAACTAATTGCCAGGATACACGAGATGCCAAACCCTAGAAGGTAAAGCTAAAATTTGTGTGTCCTGGCTCAGAGAACCACTATGTTTCAAACCTGAAATAAAAAGTGGGTTTTTACATTTCTTAAATAGTTGATTTTTCCACTCCAACAATTAGAACTCTGTGCTTCTCAAAGAATTTACACTGTGCATAAGTACATCTCCTTCATTTTTTAATTTGACCAAAACAAAAATCTATCTCTCTTTTTAAAGGATTTTTTTTTTTTAAGAGAAAGAAGTAAGGATTTATTCCAAAATTATCCCTGGCTAGTGTGCAGGGTTACCACACTGAAACAGACAGCAGTTTTCTGGGTGAAATGGCATTGCCCCGGGTGCCAAGACCCACATGGAAGGTATGCCAAGGACTGTGAAGATTTTTATGTCTCTCCTGCCATCATAAACAGGAATGTTATATCTTTCAACTGGGCAACTGGCATGTTCCCCATTGATTACACCCTTTTATTGAGAAAGGGAGAGATGAATGATTTTCTTTATTCTTTTCACATGTAAAAACTTCTACAGGGTTAGCAATCTCTTGGTTCTTGATCAAAACACTGGCTCCAATACAAAATGTTGTGAGATCTCATAATATCTTAATATTATGTTCATAATATCATGATAATCTCATACTGGAATAATCTCACCCATCGTTAAGGAATTGAAATGCTATTCAACAAGCAACATAACAACAATGCTGGGGTGTTTAAGTTCAAAGTCTGCTAGCCCTCACTTCTGTGACTGTGGGAAACATTTCACTTTGCCATTCTCAATCACATCAGTAGGAAGAAGTGAGATGAGGTGACGTGAGATGCAGTGTGTGGACAGAAAAGCTCATGAACCCGAAAGCCTGTACACTTTTTCTCTTTGTATCATCACTTGGTTTGATAAAAGAAGGCCACAGCTCGCAGCAAATCATGCATCAGGTCCCTGAGTGCATCTCCCCATCCCAAAGAGTTTTGCTGCATCTCCCCATCCCAAAGAGTTTTGCTGCCTAGGCCCACAGCCAGCTCTCTGATATGGCACAGCCACGCTATCCACTGGTTCAGACGGTTGTGAGAGAGCAGCTTTGGAGAAAGAGCTGTCTGCCTTGTGCAGCTCTGCCCCTCCTTTGCTCGGGGGCCACTTTTACGCTCAGGCCCTTGCTACTCACCTGAGTTACGTTGCTGGTGCACCTGTGCCCGGTTTAACACCTCCCTAATTTTGGCCCTTATCCCCACCCACCGATTTGACTTTCTGGGTTGATCTCAGACCTGCCTCGTCACTATGGACTTTTTGACCGGTACTGTTGGCTGGCTGTAGTTACTGTCACTGGACCGGTTTGGGTACAGTGGGGCACCTCCTGTGTTGGCGAGGTCTGTGCCCCTGCCTACCTTGCTGTGACTCTTGGCTCCTTAAAGAACAGCCTGTCTTTGCTGCTCCATGATGCCTTGCAACACTTCGTCCTTTGATCACCATGGTTATAAAATACTGCTGTGAGAGTGTATGGGATTCTGTGACCTTGAATAAATGAATATTACTGATTCAGTAGGAATCCTATCCTATCATCGGGAAAGATTCACAACCCAGCAATCTACTGGGCAGATGCATTAGACAGAGCTCTTCAACCTGAAGGAATTACTCCTACCCACCCCATTCATCCACAAGGTAAACTTGAAATATTTCACTTGTCCTCTGGAGCCCTGAAGAAGACTCTTTTGTGCTGGGCAGACAGTTCAGGACTCTGAAGGCTGGGTCAGATGAGGAAAAGCTGGAAGAGCTTAGTCAATGAAGGAAAAATCTATAAAAAAAAAACCTTCCAAAACCCAGCAGAAAACAATGAAAAACACTAATTCTATTTCCTTTAATATCAAACCCAAAAGGAATTTTGCCATAGACTTGACTAAGAACTGTTGAATGTAGAAGTATGTTCTCATCAGCAGTTCTTAATTTATCCTTGCCTGTATTCCAGAGTAGTCATCTAACATTTTGACACTAGGTGCAGGATTGGATATGATTGAGTACCTTGAGCCATTTGCAGCAGGCATGAGTTAGAGTTACTGTGTGTCAGAAGCAGGCCATGTCTGAGTTAGATCCAAAGCACTCATACTGAAGGTTATGTTCTCCTACAAAAAAGTCCACTCAATGCAGCATTGCTTTTCACTGCCCTCTTTATCTTGAGAAGTGGTGTCCAAACATAAAATGTAAGTTCAGCGGTGATTTTATATAGATTAATATTAGAATTGCACCTACTCTTCCCACAAAGGGTCTAGAAATGTCCAAAGATTAGTTCTGGTGCCTTAAACCAGTGTCACATCAGACTTGTTCTCAGCAGCAAAGCCAGGCTCTTGCTCAGCTCTACTTCACTCTTTTTCTTTCTGCCCTTATGCCGCCACCTCAAACCCACCCTCCCACTACTGCAGGGTCATAATGAAACAGAGGAACTAAATGAGGAAAAAGCTGCAGACTGAAAATAATCCATCAGTTTAAAAACAACTTGACTAAAAAGCAATCAAGCAAGTCCACAAGTAATTGTGCCAGAACAATTGAGAGGGCGGTCAGGGAGTGGAAATGAGCAGCTGGTGTTGGAAGGAAGGGTGAGAAACAGCTTAAGTTGGTTTTGTCACAGAGAAAAATGCCTGCGGAACTGTGACACAAGAGCCTAAGCATCGTTGACTTCTTCAAGGCTTGCAACTTCAGGCACCGTTTTCAAGATAAAGCTATAGCTCCTTGTTTTCTTAAGGGGGTCAGAAATGTTACTCTCTTGTCACAGAAGTAAAGGTATACATTTGAGCTCACTATGCAAACTGCAATAAACCCTTTAAACAGTCAATTTCCCTCCTTCCATTTTTCAAGATGCCTGAGAACAGCTTACAAAATCCTCATCTCTGCTTTAATTCAAAGCATTTGTGAATATCATCAGTAGACTGTTAGTGCTGTGGAGTATTGCATGCAATATACATCACTTCCATGTACACTTACGTAGCTAATTAGTGACAGTAGACACTACAAACTGCATGGTTGAATGGAAAATTGAGAAGTCATATTGTTTTTGGCTATGCAGTTAAAGATTCTGGTGGACAGTTCAAAATTCAAACTACAATAAAAAGAATGCATTTTCCATGAGGATTCTGCTAGGAAAGCTCGAACCTAAAAGTACATAAAAGTGTCCAATGAGGGAACTGAAATACACTTTTAAAGTTAAATGAATAGGTATATGACAGATAACAGTTTGTTTTATTCACTCAAGTCTGTAAACGTACATGATATAATAATGGATGAATATGAAAAACACTGTCTTGTGATTCTGGATAAGCATGCAGAACTGTCAGTTCTTGTCCAAGTTATCTGGTTCATTTGGGCATGGAAAAACTAGGTGGGGAATTGCATGACATCAGGGAAGAAAAAAGGAAATCTCATGAGAATAGAGCTAAAGGATTGCTGCTTATGATATTTTGGCAGTTTATCAACCCAGAAGCACACAGCAAATGAAAAACAGCAATAACAAACTCCAGACACTGTTGGGAATTAACTGAACCTCCAAGAACATGTCAGTTTCTGGGACCCTACACACAGATAGAGAGGGCTTGTGGCATGCCACCCTTGTCAGCTGCTCACAAAATTGTACAGGGATGGTGTTTACTGCTGACTCACGCTGGCAGACAGACCTTATTTATTCCAAGCATGATATAAAAGGATTTGGAGTGTGTTGTTGGAACAGTGGAAACTTGCAGCTGCAACAGAGGAATCCCCCAGAGAAAGCTCCAAGAACAGTTAAGCTTGAGAAGAATAGTTGGGCTCTGTCCTTACTGTGGCTATTGAAAAGCCAGAAGCCAGTGACGGGGTATACCTCAACCTGCAGCGTGTAAAGTTGRTTCAGAAAAGGGTGGTAGTTTTAGCTGCTTACAGACACTTTCCTGACCCATATCACTCATGTCTAACAAACAGATGAATCAAAAAGAAGAGTCTGCTTGTTTGTTGTCTACTCTAACCTTCTGCATCACGCCAGCACGGATTGCTGAGCTTCAGTTGCTCTCCCTCTGATGCAATCTTTTATAATGCTGGAAAGGGAACTTTGAATATACACACACACACACACACACACACACATTCTCATGTTTATATTGTTTTACCCTTGTCCCACATTGAGTACAAATTATGAAGAACTACAGGACAAGGAGACCCAGAGTCCAAAGGTGTCCCCTGGCAATCTAGTAACCTTCCAGTCTGGTCTTCAGGATATGCTGTGGATCTCTTGATAAGTATTCTTCGCAGAAGGAGCTGGCATAAAAGKAATTTGTCCTTACATTGGGTCACATTCTTCAGTGGCACAGGTTGGCACAGCCCCGATAACTCTGATGGAACTATCCGATTTACATCAGGTGTGCAGGAGCCCAGTGTGTTTTCAAGGAGTACATTAAAAAAAACCCTCCCACTAACAAGGTGAGATCATATGTTGGCATAGCCTTAGAACATAAAAGATCTAAAAGACCAAGCTGACATGTTACACCACATTACAATGAATAATAGAACTCTCTATGTAGCACACAGCTAGTAAATACATACCAAAAAAAAAATGGTCAAACCCCCACCAGCCAGCTATGTGCTCTTCTGCCTCTACCACCAAACATCGCCAGCAGAGTCAGAGCTCTTGGTCTCAGGGATCAGCAAGACTGGGGCTGCTCTGCAAGGGAGAACAAACCCAGAGCCAGGGACAACCCCAGCACAGGCAGTGACAGTGCCCCCACCAACCAGGGCACAGTTCCAGAGCATCTGAACAACCAAGTCAGAGTGGGGTGACGATAACAGGGTCCATCAACAGCCTGAGGCAAGGCAAGACAAGGTGATGAGTCAGGTCCATCCATCCATCCCCAGTCAAAAATAGCAAGATAAGGCCAGAAGCAGGAGTGGAGATGAAGCTACCTACAGTATTCATCTAGAGTCCTTCAAGAAAGTCCAATGAGTAAGCAAGCACAGGCAGGACTGGACACACAATGGGGCTAGAAGTTTAAATGGAGCTGCTGGGGCAATGGGCAGCAGGAAGGTAGGTGGAGGTCTCAGGTGAGGCTGCTCAGGGAAATTAAGGTCTTTTTGTGCTCTCAGGGCATGGACACTTGGGTTACAACAGTAGACAAATCTTTATATGAAACTGTGACACAAACCTAAAGCAAGCCAAGCAAAAATACGCTTCTAAAAATTTGTCTCTCTCCAGAAAGGGCAAGATGTTCTGCTCCTAATTTTGTTGAAAGATTCAACAGTTTTAGAAAAACTTAACACAAAAAAAATGGTTAATTTGAAAATTTGAGGCATAGCTAAAACCACATTAGTTTTAGGCTACACACCACATTCCCAAGTCAATCAGCACATAAATGGCATGGAGCAGCAGACAGGGACTGTATGCATTTAGTCTGAGCTTATAGTGTTTGGTACTTTTTTTCCTTTTATAAAACTAAAATCAAGTACAGCTTAATGAAATAGTCATTTGATGAAACTTGACAACCATTTCTATTATTTCCATCTAAAACGAAGCTTTTCTCATGCTTATGAACAGGCATTACAGTTTCTTCAGATGACGGAACAATGGGCTGCACCTTCATTACCACTATTTTTAGATGCATAGTAAGTTAATTTATTATTAAATAAAACTTGAATGCTATCTCATCATATAGCTATCAACTGTAATAGTCACTTGGATTTGAATGAGAAAGATTCTCTTCCTTGTCCTTGAAAGACAAAATTATCACATGTATTTCAAGCAAATGGAGACTGTCATATAAGCTCCTGCTGGCAGGTGAYTGCAGTACCTTCAAACAAAGACATCTAAATCAAAGGAGCAAGGAGAGGGAGAGGAATAATCTCTTAGCCATTATTGCTATGTGATATTGATATAGCATTATTGAAGGCATAACTCAGAATAGCTAAATTAAACGATACATAATGCCTTGAAGAGGGCATTGTGTAAGAAGCAAATCTGAAGACACTTGATCAAGAATAGTAGGTTTTACTTCCATTTGTAGCTCCTGGAAAGGATTATATGAACCAGGACAGACGATCTAAAGACATGAATAGAGGTCTATGCAGCTAGAGCCTGGCCATCATGTCAAAATGCCCCTGAAATATTTATTTTAGGTTGGCTGGAAGGAACTATGTTTCACCTTGCTGAAGTGGATCATAGTTTGTCAGGAGGTGTCTACATCATCTGGAACATCATATTGTAACCAGATTTAATAGCAACACAAGATGTGTGACTCTTGATTGAACTCATGACTACAAGGTARAAGACAAAGAGCTGCTCTTGGAAAGGGATAGGCCCCCAAAATCTCCTCTCAGAGATACCTGAACAGAAGTAGCAAGGAATTTGACAATGAAGTTCTTTTTTTGCTGACAAATATCTACACATAGAAACCATACCAGCTTTGGTGAAAATTTTGACAGATTCTAGAATAGAATTTCTGGCCAAAATAAGTAAGTGAACAAAACCAGCCAGTATTTAGGAGACGCAAGCCCAGATTCAGGTTCTGTTTTCAGGCAAGGACATAATGCCAGACTCCAATGTCAAACAAGACCCCCCAAAATCACAGCAGYGCAGGGAATCAACTGGGGTCTACTGCATCTTGTGTGAAATCATTCTCTCCAACAGACTACAGTGTCATCCTCTCAATCATAGCAATGTCTATGTTTACTTAGCTATCAGTTACTCAGGGGTCTCTCTTTGAAAAAAAAAAAAATTCAAAAAATTTTCAGTCTCTTCTGGCATGAAACTAAATCAAATGCCAAAAGACCCACTAATTTTCAAAATGAAAATCACTGTTTATCAACAAGTACTGTTACAGGAAGAAGTCTGTTGTTTCTGGTTAAACCAGAGAGGTGTAAGGGCCAAGCGAGCTTCTCCCCTGCTGGAGAGTGGGCTTCCTGGGCTCAGGGCTAGCCTAGAGACAGCACAGCTGAGGGCGGCCCCCTTCCCTGGGTGATGTTGGGGAGCAGCTCCCAGACTACTTTGCTGGGAGGTGGCAGTCGGCACTGGTCCCCTTCCCGTGGGACATGCTTTTAAGCTGAAGCTCTAAGTGCCTGCACCCTGCCTGAGCTACTGCTACAGCTTAGGCATCTGCTTTTTCAAGTTCGTTTTTAGACACCCAATTTCTGAAAAACTGCCATCCCTTTGCCTGAATTTAAGACCCTCTAGGAACTGACTATGGACAAAATGCTAAGACAGATTTTCATTTCCAAAGTGATTCTACCTAGCAGGCATTTATTTAACTCTGAGATGATTTGGCATATCTCTTCTGCTATCAGAATATTGATATGCTGTGGGGAAAAAAATGGCATTGATGCTTTGTTCATTAATTTAATGAATTAATAAATAAATWTAATTTAATAGCAATTTTTCTAATGAACTGTCACAGCTGGTGTCATTTCAAAGTTGTGATACTCAACATGTTTATTGTTTTGGAGACAGAGTAAATCAGGTTGTAGAAGCTGTTCCGTACAGGACATTAAGGAAATATCTCCCGCTCTGTAGTCATCCAGTGCTGGTGTGTCTCTAGGAGTACTCACAAATCCAGCTGTGGCTGTTTCCAAAGGAAACACTGATGGACCTCTTGTGCTATTTCTAAGCCATCATCAAGCTGTGACTTTAACCATTCTGTTTCCCCTGAGGTGAGACAGGTACATTTGCTTCAAAGAAACAATATGTGGGGGGTTTTCCCCCTTGGAATAGGCCTGCTGTCGTGGCTTAACCCTGGCCAGCACCTAAACACCACGCAGCTGCTCTCTCACCCCGCCCCGCTCCGGTGGGATGGGGGAGAGAATCGGGAGGGCACGAGTAGGAAAACTCGCGGGTTGAGATAAAAACAGTTTAATAATTGAAATAAAACAAAGTAAAACAGTAATAATA
>JAYKAV010003247.1:140831-153127 GCA_035582835.1 Phoebastria nigripes
CATCAACGCTCCTATTATACCAAACCCAAAACACAGCACACCCTCCCCAGCTACTGGGAAGAAAGTTAGCTCTGTCCCAGCCAGAACCAGGACACCTGCCCACATAAATTCTATCTTGATTCAATAAAAAAAGCCACATATACCAACAATTTAGGGGAAAAGAATAAAAAACATAACACTATTGGGTTTTACACTTTCTTACAGCCAATCACAGCAAAAAAAACACTGCAGAATTAGTGACGCATGGGTTACAGCAGTTCAGCGCTTCAGTCAGTTAAGTATGTCATTCCTTGTGCTTGTAGATGGATATAATCATCCCTTTGACAGGACCAGAATACAATTATTTCAAATATTGTAAACATATTGTGGCCCTCTCCACCCATGACAGCTGAGACTATGGCAGGTCAAGATGCCTGCCATGCAGATGCTTTTAGAGTGGAATTGGCATTTGATCTGAATTCTCCTACCTCCTGGTAGATTTCTTTATCCCCTTGATTACTATGCTTTTGTGCTTTCACATCTAATGAAAAAAAAAAATTGATTTTGTCTCTCTTAGGAATACTTTGGAAATCTCGAGCATTTTGCCAGGACAGGAATACCACTTTCTACCCAGCTTTACATTTACCTCTTTCAGTTTTATTTCCCTGTCTTGTTTTGAAACTGGCATGTTTTGCCTAAAGCGTTGATATGGCCTTGCCAGACATGATGACCAAGACTGCTTTGCCCTCTTTCATTGCTGCACCTGGCTGAATTTTGTGCTYCTACTGAATGCCTGGCCTAGAGCCCAAAGACCCACTGTTATCCTTCCCCTGAGTGGAATAGAGTTCATTACTAGTCCTGCAGAATAACAGGAAACCCACAGAATTTCTTACAATGAGAAATCATAATAATTTTACCATCTGAGGAAGTTTTTTGAGCCAGAGCAGTTCAAATGCAAGATTTCTGATGTAAGTCCACCAGGTATTCACAGTTTTTATTTAATTAAAAACCGTAAAAGCTTTTACTCCACTGGTTCCAGGCATGAGAAAAGCTAAATTATCCATGCTTTCAAAACACAGAAAGATCAAATGAATTTCAGCTTGTCATGGAAGCAGATTATTGTGGCAATAGCAGACCTCTGTAGTTGCAGATAATTCACATTAATTACCCTGACGTACTGTTACTGAAAATATTTGGTTACCTATGATGCTTGCAGTGCATAAGACTGACAATTGTGCTCACTTTGGGCTGTGTGGTTTGATAGCAAAACATATTTCACCAGTAGAGTTGACACAGAAATTTGATTGTGTAACGTGACAGCATTTTAGCAGCCATGCTCAGTCTAACAGTCCACCTTCTAATATCCCTGCATCTGAACAAACTGAGCTCTACATGCTGAGGCAAAATATTCAGAAAAAAGTGGTAGTTTCATTTCATATTCTTGAGATATTTTGCCAACAAATACACAGTACTCATCACCTAATTCTTCGTCTTTACTAGCCTGGCAGAATGAGGAGGAAAACAAATTTTCCAAGTTCCAAATACCGACATGAAAAGTCTGACAATCAAAACCCTTTTCTCTTCAATGGGAAAAAAATCAATTTTACATTTAAATAATAGTGGGATAGTGACAGAAGAACAACAAAATCCACAAAGCTCCCGGGTAAGGCCAACAGCTTGCCTACTGTCATTCTGAAGATCTCATTCTTTTCTTTTTCCTTTTTCTCCCTTTGCATAATACTGCATTCCAAAGGCTGGCATGTCAGTCTTAACCCCAAATTTTTATGGCTTATGCAGAATTGTAACACAACTTTTATGTGAAATAAAGAGGTTTGGGAGAACAGAGTTAAAGCTACTTTTTTAGTGTTTAATTTCCTTCTTTTTCTTGGGATGGGAGGGATTCAGTAATAGAAAGAAAGAGCTTGGGATTCAGGTCACATTCCTGATACTGACTTTAGACAAAAGATGGAGCACCTACTGATATTAGTGGGGTATTTTGGGTGTTTGGTCTCTGTTTATGTTTTCCTCTGCTTTCTAAAGAGTTCTGAGCAGCGACTGAGATTGTGCTTTGTGCTGCATTCTGTAATTTGACCTGTGGTTATTACACCCCAGGTCACGCTCACCTCTCTGCTTGAGGACCTTTATTAAAACTTTTTGTCTTTTCTTGCAAAATAAGCAGTTTTGAGCCCCTCCTGGTGGGTGCCAAGATAACTTATTCTTTCTCATGGCTACAATACAATTGTCAATTGTAACATTCAGGCCCCCAAAATACCAAAACTAATCTACGTCTTTAATCTTAATGAGAGGAGGATCAGCCTTGTCTTAGAGTACCTATCAATCTTTTCATGCATTTCAGCACATTCCTCAGATATAGTTCTGATGAATTTGTAAAGAATATGGTAAGTCTCAGAAATGGATTAACTCAGGACTTTCTTTTAAAAGTTGTGTTATTAATATGCTATTAGTTTTATGACATTATGGTAACCCCTAGTTAAAGGTTTCAAGTTCTGAAATCAAATCAGAATATGGGAAGAATGTTAGAAAGATTCTAGTAAAAGCCTTGTCTAGAGCAGAAAAGTTATCTGCCACTCACTATTGGCATCAAAATGAACACAGCTGACAGCTGGCTGCTGTTTAGATGAAAGTGTTGATGAGAATAAAACATATTTACAACTGTGCTCTGGGGTAAATATTGAATATGGCTTGTCTTTGTCTATGCTTGCAGTAAAACTATCTTCAGTGTTGGTTGTGATGTAATTTTCAAACCCAGGCAAAACTGAGAAAGGTAGATAGTAAATAATGGTGAAAAAAACCTGAAATGCATCCAAGAAACTACACTAAAGCAGTACTCATGCCATTTTCATTTTGACCTTTGATACTTTCACGGGAAGGTAACACACAGTATTGTAGCCAACCACTTCTGTGGTTGCATCATGTATTTTATATGAGGAAAGATCACTAGGTCACTAGGACCAAGTCTTTTAATCAATTTTTCACATATTTCTTCCACAGAAACAAATGGACTTAGAGTATGAAGAACTGGCTGTAGAATTTGGCCCTTATTTAGGTCTTCTCCCTCCTTGTTCACCAAATTCCCAACATTCTAATCCACAAGACAGCTCTTTAAGGAAGATTTTCAGTGATGATCTACAATTACAGATTATTTACAGAAAGAGGAAAAACTGAATGGTTTAAAGTCTTAAGGCTGAGTTCTGACATAAACAAAGAAGTCTCATTTACAGAGAAAAATTAATTAGCTATTGTGGCATAAATTATTCTATAATACCAGAATATCTTACAGTATATGTCATTCTGAAATTAAAGACACTTGCATCCCAGAATAATTTATATACTTCTAAAATGGAATAATTATTTGAAAGAAAAGACCTCTAAGCAAGAATGGCTCAGAAATGGTCTTTGAAGAAGCATTTTTTCTTCTGTAGTGTCCTGGTTTCAGCTGGGATAGAGTTGGTTTTCTTCCTAGTAGTTGTTACAGTGCTATGTTTTGGATTTAGTATGAGAATAATGTTGATAACACACTGATGCTTTAGTTGTTGCTAAGTAACGTTTACACTAGTCAAGGACTTTTCAGCTTCCCATGCTCTGCCAGGTGCACAAGAAGCTGGGAGGGAGCATAGTCAGGACAACTGACCCAACTGGCCAATGGGGTATTCCATACCATGTGATGTCATGCTCAGTATATAAAGCTGGGGGAAGAAGAAGGAAGGGGGGGACGTTTGGAGTGATGGCGTTTGTCTTCCCAAGTAACCGTTACGTGTGATGGAGCCCTGCTTTCCTGGAGATGGCTGAACACCTGCCTGCCAATGGGAAGTAGTGAATGAATTCCTTGTTTTGCTTTGCTTGCATGCGTGGCTTTTGCTTTACCTATTAAACCATCTTTATCTCAACCCATGACTTCTCTCACTCTTACTCTTCTGATTCTCTCCCCCATCCCACCATGGGGGGAGTGAGCGAGCGGCTGTGTGGTGCTTAGTTGCTGGCTGGGGTTAAACCACGACATGTAGTTGTTCCAGCCAATGTCCTATGAAGATAAGCTCTTCAGTAAAGAAGAGTAGTGTCTCCAGTATTCAATATAGGCAGAGATCTTTGTTTCTAACTTTCTTGGACAGAATCCTTGTTCTGTTACAACAGTGCAGTTGTAGTGACTCAGGGTTCCTGTGGTCTGAAAGCAATAAAACAGATTGACAGACATATATCAGAGAGTGTAACATCTTTGGAGCAAGAATCTTGTCATTGTCTAATGTTGTACAGTAGTGGGGAATAGAAGCTTTTGGATTGTAATAAAACACTGTGCTAATTGAAACCTGAAGCAAATAGTATTTATGCAGATAAAATGATTTGTGTTGGGTGTGGTGTTACCCATTTTTGTTCCTTTCATGTAAGTATCCATACAAACAATTTGCTGCCAAGAACATTCTCAATAAATTTTAAGGAACTCTAAGAGAGTATTCATGAGAAGCAAACTCCTAATTCAGACAGGCTGAATGAATTCAGAATGAATTCAAAATGCTCATTCAGTACAGACCTACCTGAGACCAAACAATGCTGTGTGACTCATGCATCCAACTAAAACTGGACAACAAACATCGAATTTCAATTTTTAACAGGGAGCAGCTATCTAAGCCATTTATAGATACGGCTTTACAGAACAACTACACAACAAATGGCTCGAAGAACATTCAAAGTTTCTCATGGATGTGCCACAAACATTGAGAGACTAAATCGGGTTATTTGGGATTGTTCACAAAGGAATAATAAAACACTTCACAGCAAGCTGTTGATTCAGACAAATAGGAGAATTGGAGGCTGAGAAAAAGGTAGATTTGTGCAGATTGATACAAAGAAAGCCTGGCTTCCAGCAGCCTTGCATCTCATGATCAAATTCCTTGGTGTTGAAAGAGCAAAGAGCTCGTAATGCATCCCTTTCCTCAGAGGGACTTTTCCTAACATGGTCAGGAACTTAGTGCAAAATTCATATGGTTAAGACTGCTACTCCGTGTCTATGCTCAGCTCATGATTTCTTAGCTGAATTAAAAGAGCACTGGGAATGCAATGGACCAAAAAAACCACACACTTTTGAAGCTGGACTCAGATGCACCAATGAATAGTGCACAGCATAGGAGAGACCTGGTTTAAATGATATTCCTCCCAGGGATGCTTAGGGCCAAGGCAGACTTCAGCTGCTCTGCATTTGCTTGACCCAGTTCTCATTTGTGCTGACATACAGTCATCCATGAAACCTCCACATGTTAGTTAAATTTCTTTTTGAGAAGTACAACTCATTCTAAGAAAGAGCTGAATTAAGGCATAAAAAATGTGTGTTTCAAACAGATACATTTATGGATCTGAACTCTGAGCTGGCATGACCACAAGACTGCGAATGAGATATTACTGCTCTTCAGAGAGAGAGAGAGTGTTGATTTTCTGTTGGGTATTTCTAAGCATTAATGTTCCAGGAAGGAGAGTCTTTCATAGTTATTCATTAGGTTGGTTGCTTCTTGGGAGGGCAGTTAATCCCTCCCTCACCTCCACATTCCCTCTCTTCCTCTCAGCCTCCTGTAGAGCTGTCTCTAGCCAGCCACGACGCTCTGCCTGGGTGTTACCAGACAAAAACGCATGGAATTCATCCACATACTTTCCTGTAAAAGTGTAGAGAAGAGTAGCCATGATGGAAAGGTTGCAAGATTACAGCTCTAGAGAGGGAGAGGTGTGCTAGAGCAGTTTTGCTCATGGAGGTGGTTAGAAGCATGTTTTCTACCACCTACCAGAGTCATGCCGGGTATCCTGTCTGACAGGTTCCATTTTCTTTAATATGTGCTTCCATAACAAATTTGTAACGCCACCAGAAACCTGTTAGCTAGAAACAAATCTCAGATTGTTATGATGCTACAGCTGTTTGCTCTTTATTATAGAAATAAATCAAAAGCAGGCTTTCAGCAAAAAAAACCCCATGGCTGGAGTAACCACTGCCAGGTTCCTGAAGATGCCAATGGCCCAATGTCTTTAGCATTTGAATGTATGTTTTGGCCACTGGATGAAAAAAACAGCTTCGAGTAAATTTCCCAACCTAGACAATGGGATTCTTGTTCTTTATGAAAAATTGTATTTATTTAAGCTTTAAATTCGTGTTCATATGTACTTTTAAAGAGCGCAGTGGTGCTGGAACTGGGCCGTATCATGTTTAAAAAAAATTATGGGAACCTGATTGAAAACAGAGCCGGAGTCTCACATGAAGATGCTGACAATTATGTATCATAGGACAAGTAGCCCCAGGGAGAGGGGAAGCTCAACTCAGCTGGAAGTGAGGGCGCTTTTGCTTTTCTGCTGTCTTGTTTGCTGGGCTAAGGAAACACATTCCTTGATCTACCCCAATCACTAACTCTTACAGCCTATGGGGAACGCTTTGTCTCCCTGTCATTGGCAAATAGAGAAAATAATGGGAGGTGGGTTTTTTTGCAGCAGGTAATGGGGCAACAGGAAGAGTCATCCTATCAGTCAGAAAAGTATCTTCAGAAATCCACATTAGAACAGCTCTTCAGCCTCATATGCTGCATTCAGGAATGGACAGGCTTCACTGTTGTATATGTAGTTTCTAGTGAAGCAAACCAGGTTTTAGTTACCTCTGATGTAATGAATGCAGGCCACCTCCCTTCATAGGAATGTTAATAGTGCACTATGAACTGAAAACCATTTAGCTGATTTTGACACATTTTCAGGATGGCTCTTCCAGTTTACAGAGAAACCTCTGGTTCCCCCCCCCAAGTCTTTACCAATCTGCAGCAGTAAAGTTGAACCAATCATCTTCCTTTTTCCACTTTTTGTGTAAAAGTATTTTTCTAGTTGTTTTCCAGCAAGAACTGGAAAACTGCAATGCCAAGGGAACACTGTCTCACACAGTGGTCAAAAGTGGAAGAGACAGAAGCTAATTTATTTACAAATATTATGAGAGTCCGTAATATCAGTGGGTGTAATACAGCAGAATTAGGAAAGAATATTTTCACCTCCACTTTAAACTCAAGAAATCTGAGTATGCAGATGCTTACCAGAACTAAATAAAAACACACAAAAAATTGTGTACTGGTTAACCCTAAGATTTATCAAAGCCCATTAACCCTTTCCAATCTTCAAATATTCAGCCTGCTTATAAACAAAATGCTTTGCTCAGCTTTGGTAACAAATATTGTGAGACTCCACTTATATGGGATTTCAGGCCCTGCTTCTTTGAAACAATTACTGATACCTCAAATGTCTTAACATATAAAGTATAGTTCTCATTTGTAGGCACTCAGGAATTCCAGGTTCTTTACATACTTTCCACTATCCATGTGAAACATTCCAGTATCCATATGAAATAAATAAAGAGACTGGTGCTGTGGAGAAGTTGGTGTTGAGTGACTAGAAGTAGATAGTTAGCCTATATTTAATACCTGGCACCAAAAGAAAATATCTGATTATCTGTGTCATTGATTGCACAGTCTTAACTACTATACTTAATGAGGCAGACAGGTTAATGGGTACCTTGCTACACATTAAGAAACAAGAGCTTTCTGAAGAGATGCTAATGACACTGGAACATTGAAGATGCTAAAATATAAAGAAGAAAGGTCACAGTTTGGACTATACAGACAAGCTTCCTTTCAATTCAGATTTTTTCAAGGGGGAAGGAGCTTGCTAAAGTTTTTTATTCTTTAGTGTAGAATACTGAACATGCTGAAAAATACTTTTTTCAGAATACTGAAAAAAAATTGTGCCTTTCAAAACTRTCTGCTAGACAGAAGCAGAATACTCAGATGTGTACAATACGCTTATTCAATGATGAGGTAATTCCCTTCTCTACATAGTGTCCTCTCACTTTCCAAATCATCCTAATTTTATTCAGCTTTTTCAGAACAGCAGATCATTTGCTAGAAAAAAAGAAAAGATTCTATACTACAACGAAGGATGTACAGTATCCATAGCATGACTTTAAATGTAAAACCTGATCAAGGCCAAAGAAATATTTTCATTGCGTTACAGTGCAATTGCCTGCATTAAAAAAGCCTACACGCATAGTTTCAATACAGCTTTGATGGATCTTCTTAACAAAAGTGATGGCAAGCATGAATTTGCAGTCAATGTGGATAGGAAAGCTAGCGTTAAACAGATTCTTAGTTTCTATAGTAGTTTATATTTTCTTGATATACTTTGCCTGATTTTTTCCAAAGTTTTCTACAGGGTTTAGATTCTGAATATTTCAACCTTATTTTTGAAATTTTTAAATGTTATTTATATAGTATGTACTGTGAAGAATTATCACATACTGACTACTTTATCCTCTTTTGCTCCCATTTCCTAAATATAAACCCAATTAATTTTTTTGACTAACCTGATCTTATATTGACTTATATTGACTAACCTGATCTTCTATGACAAGGTGACCCGCTTAGTGGATGAAGGAAGGACTGTGGATGTTGTCTACCTGGACTTTAGTAAAGCCTTTGACACCATTTCCCATAGCATTCTCCGGGAGAAACCGGCTGCTCATGGCTTAGACAGGTGTACTCTTCGCTGGGTAAAAAACTGGCTGGATGGCCAGGCCCAAAGAGTTGTGGTGAATGGAGTTAAATCCAGTTGGCGGCCAGTCACAAGTGGTGTTCCCCAGGGCTCAGTATTGGGGCCAGTTCTGTTTAATATCTTGATCAATGATCTGGATGAGGGGATTGAGTGCTCCCTCAGTAAGTTTGCAGACGACACCAAGTTGGGTGGGAGTGTTGATCTGCTTGAGGGTAGGAAGTTTCTTCAGAGGGATCTGGACAGGCTGGATCGATGGGCTGAGGCCAACTGCGTGAGATTCAACAAGGCCAAGTGCCGGGTCCTGCACTTGGGTCACAACAACCCCATGCAAAGCTACAGGCTTGGGGAAGAGAGGCTGGAAAGCTGCCTGTCGGAAAAGGACCTGGGGGTGCCGGTTGACAGCTGGCTGAATATGAGCCAGCAGTGTGCCCAGGTGGCCAAGAAGGCCAACGGCATCCTGGCTTGTATCAGAAATAGTGTGGCCAGCAGGACTAGGAAAGTGATCGTCCCTTTGTACTCAGCACTGGTGAGGCCACACCTCGAATACTGTGTTCAGATTTGCACCCCTCACTACAAGAAGGACATTGAGGTGCTGGAGCACATCCAAAGAAGAGCAACGAAGCTGGTGAAGGGTCTAGAGCACAATTCTTATGAGGAGCGGCTGAGGGAACTGGGGTTGTTTAGCCTTGAGAAAAGGAGGCTGAGGGGAGACCTTATCGCTCTCTACAACTACCTGAAAGAGTAGAGTGTCACTCTCTTTTCCCAAGTAACAAGGATGAGAGGAAACGGCCTCAAGTTGCGCCAGGGGAGGTTTAGATGGGATATTAGGAAAAATTTCTTCATCGAAATGGTTGTCAACCACTGGAACAGGCTGCCCAGGGAAGTGGTTGAGTCACCATCCCTCGAAGTATTTAAAAGAAGTGTAGATGTGGCACTTAGGGACATGGTTTAGTGGTGGACTTGGTCGTGTTAGGTTAACAGTTGGACTTGATGATCTTAAAGGTCTTTTCCAACCTAAGTGATTCTATGATTCTATTTAGATATAATTCCTATTTCCAGCATAGTCTCTTGATTTTTGATGATTTAAATCCCACCACTTTTAAAGATACTTAATATTCTTACTCATTGCTAGAAATCACTATTCTGCTGGTTAAGTTGAGTAAACTGAATATGTTCTGTGCATTAAATGTTTACTGGCTATTTATAATTTAAAAGTAAGTCGAATCTAATGAGAAGAAGCCTCAAGGAAACACATACGTTTTCTTTCTGAGGGGAAAATAATTTAAGAATTACTTCAATGTTAGGTCATTTTCTAGGCATGGTCCTGATTTAACTACGTAAACATTCTGATTGTGAACAGCTTGATAAGATTTGCTGTCAAGCTTTTTCTTTTTTTTTTTTTCCCCTCCCTTTGAATCATGTAACTACATATTATTTAGATATCTTGGAAATAAGGAAGAAAAGATGAGAAAAGTAAAGAAAAACTGACATATTCTTAAAAAAAGGAGCTAGTGGTAAATGTAACATTAGATGCAGGGTAGATGCAAACACTACAACTGGTTGTGTTTGCTTTGTTCTTCAGCAATTTTCACAGAAGGGTGATTGGCAAAGAAGTAAACTACAAAAAAGAAGGCATATTTTATATACTTCATTGTAAAATTCACAGCTCTCTTCCTTAGATGTGACAAGTCTCTAACAGCTCTGCTACCAACCAGGATGCCTAAGAGGCTGGAGCACTGTTGTTATTTACTTGGAATCTCATGGATTCAGTTTGTGGTTTCCATCACTTCTCCAATCCCTCCATTTGACGGGGTAGAGAAGTAAATGAGAAAGGCTTGAAAGACCAAGTTAGCTGAAAATTTACAGTTTAACACTGGAGTCCAGCAAAATACTAGCCAAAATTTCAGTTTCTTTAAACAAACAAACAAACAAATTACAATATACAATAAACCTAAAGAACCAACACGAATATTAAAAAGGTTGGAATTGAACAGCTAGGTGATGCAGTTCACAATGTCATACTTTTCTGTTTATTGTGTTTATTGGCGGTAATAATAGTAGAAGCAGTGGTAATATTTTGATTGTGTGTTATAAAAAGAGGCTAACCACTATGGGAGTGCCATTGTGTAACATACTGTACAAACAGGGAAGGACACAATAACATATTGCCTCATGCTGCTTACACTGCTCAACAAAAATTATTTCTATGCTTTTCTTTCTTCTGAAAAAAGTGCTGCTGAATGCAAATGGCTGATACCATGTGCTGGCTCTTCAAACGGAGGCATGGATTTCCAAAGCAGTATAATCCTGAGCCCACTAAATTATATGAGTCCAAATTTACATTTTTTCTCAGTATAATGTGTTGACAGAGCATTGAAATAGATTTTAACAATAAAAATGAAGTGATTGTGTTGTTAGGTTTTACACACGTTAATTTTGTGTCATAGGCTTGGTTAGATAGGTCCTTAGTGTTCATATTTTTGATTTGTGGCTGAAGCTGATGAGCATACAGTGGTGCCTGATTTTATGATGCACTTTAGCTCCTGCAGCCATGGGAGATTTTTTGCATTTATTGCATTCCAACCCCTGCTCCCCTCCCCTGTTATTTGAAGGTATTGTTACTAAAGGTCAAAGAGCCAAAAGACAAATAAAAGAATGGTAAAWTTTTTTTTTAATCTCATGATTCATACTCCAACCTACGATTCTGGGAGGATGGACTTCTGATTTTTTGGACATTTAGATTTGACCATACCGAGAATAAGAAAGAGTGTCTGTATGTTGCCATATGGAATTACATTATGTTGGGATGGGACACCGCACCTTTCTGCAGGCTGGAACTTATGCTGCTAAAACGCCACAGCTGCCTGAAGGGAATCTGCACCTCTTGATCAATGACTAGAGCTCACTAATTATGAGAAAGCAAGCAAGCATGCATGTGTGTGTAATTATAATGGGCATGCTGAAGCAAGTAGGTGCATAGAGTATGAAAGGGAAATCCATTGAGTACCCAGCTTCTCTTCAGAATGTGCCTGGAGGAACAGTAGAGGTAACTGGGTCATTTGACTAAATAAATGTGAATGGAAGACCTTATAATCTGGAAGGAGAGGAAGGCTTTCTGGCTATCTGTTATACAGTGGCTTGCAACGATGGAAGACTGGACTCAGTGTCCTCCTGGGTGGTTAGAATCATAGAATCATAGAATCATTAAGGTTGGAAAAGACCTCTAAGATCATCGAGTCCAACCGTCAACCCAACACCTCCATGCCCACTAAACCATGTCCCTAAGCGCCACATCTACATGTCTTTTAAATACTTCCAGGGATGGTGACTCAACCACTTCCCTGGGCAGCCTGTTCCAATGTTTAACCGCTCTTTCAGTAAAGACGTTTTTCCTAATGTCCAATCTAAAACTCCCCTGGTGCAACTTGAGGCCATTTCCTCTTGTCCTATCACTTGTTACTTGGGAGAAGAGACCAACATCCACCTGGCTACAACCTCCTTTCAGGTAGTTGTAGAGCGCGATAAGGTCTCCCCTCAGCCTCCTCTTCTCMAGGCTAAACAGTCCCAGTTCCTTCAGCTGCTCCTCATAAGACTTGTTCTCTAGACCCTTCACCAGCTTCGTTGCCCTTCTCTGGACACACTCCAGCACCTCAATGTCCTTCTTGTAGTGAGGGGCCCAAATCTGAACACAGTATTCGAGGTGCGGCCTCACCAGCGTCAAGTACAGGGGCACGAACTCTTCT
>JAYKAV010003247.1:155377-195624 GCA_035582835.1 Phoebastria nigripes
ATGGCTTCCAGCTCCTCCTGTTTGCCACCCATGCTGTGTGCATTGGTGTAGATGCACTTGAGCTGGGCTACCGATTTCGCCCCCAACATTGGCATGCCACTCCTAGGCTCGTCTCTAGTGAGCCTGGTTTTATCCCCTTCCCCCTTCGAACCTAGTTTAAAGCCCTCTCAATGAGTCCCGCCAACTCATGAGCGAGAATCCTTTTCCCCCTGTGAGACAGCTGACCTCCATCTGTCGCCAGCAGGCCCGGTGCTGTGTAAACCTCCCCATGATCAAGAAAGCCAAGATTCCGCCGATGGCATCAGCCCCTGAGCCACGTGTTAATCAGGTGTGTTTTCCTGTTCCTTTCAGTATTCTTCCCTGCCACTGAAGGGATTGAGGAAAACACTACCTGACTAACAGGTTCCTCTAGATGTTCTGTGGAGAGTCCTATCCCATCTGTCTGTGGAGTTGGGTGCTTTCTCCCACCAAGTTATAAATGACAGAAGGCTTGCCAAATACATCTGATGAGCAGGCTGAGTTCTGCTTCTTCCAACCATTAAGATTTTTGTTTGGGGAGCTGTACTGCCAGCAGACTGAGGGCCAGGTGACTGGGCTTTTAAGAACTAGGGCTGTGTTTCAGTCTGGACATCTGAGATGAACTATGGACTCTCTTGGTTAGCCTGGTGGTCTGGCAAGTCATGGTTACAGAAGAAACTTCTTTCCAAAGAAGGCACTTCGTGTTCTGTGTGTTTCTGGTACTGCTCCATGTATTGCTAAGAAAGTTTGAGGTCCAAATCCCTCTTAAAGCGTTTTTGGGGGAAGAAGAGTGATAACACATCAAGGACTATCAATCCAGCTATTAAATAAATGATCAATTTTGTTTGAACCAATTCAATGTCCATTCACTCAGGTTTCATTGTGGACTGACAACTGACTGCATAGTGACCAACTGGAACAACTGGAAGCTTTTGGCCTCAAAACATGACCAAAAATAGAAGGTTTTTTAAAGAAGATTTTTTTCCACAAAGCTAATGGAGTATTTTTGTGATTTTGATTTTACTCCAACAGCTGTAAAAAAAAAATTGCTTCCCAATATCTGAAATCCAGACCTTGCAGCATTGAGAAATCAAAGTGAAATGGCCTCAAGCTGCTACAAAACTAACTGGGTTGAATTTTTTCACTCAAACCTATGCAGACACAAAAMCGAAGAAAAATCTTAGTAAAAAAAAAAAGTAAGCAGCCTTTTAGATGGTCATGTTGGCTAATTTAAGTAGTTACTGTGATAAACACAGATGCCTTTTTGTTGTTTTCCTGTATGGCTTTGAACATATAAGAAGGTATGGGTCGAGCCACAGCGACACATGGACCCCGCTCCATATGTGTTCTGTTCAATGTAAGATCAGTGCCTATGACTTATACTTATTATACCTCTCACTCATTTGCATTGTAAACAGGATCTAAATTCTAGCTTTGGTAACAAAAAAATGAAATTAACTCTGAGCATTTGCATGGATTTTGTATTAAATGCATTACCTTTCTATTTAGCCTGAYACCAGGCCAAGTGTTATATGAAGATGCCTGTTTTGTGCTTCTAAGCAGGGATGGGCTAGCTTCGATCAGGGATGCTCACATTTCACGACTCTGAGAAGAAGAAAATAGTTGTTTACCGAAAATGAGAGATATTTGTAATTCAGAAGAACCACCATTCATTTGTCCCAATAGTTTAGGGTCAGGCAAGCAATAGTGCACCTCACCAAATGGACCATAACATGAACAGCAGTTCAAGTGCACTTTTCTAGCTTTTTCTTGTAAGTATAGGTTATCCACTGTAATAATGAAATGGTCGACAAGGGATAGTACATTGACAAAATAAGCCTCTATATTTCTCTGCTAATAGCCGCCCACCTATGCCTCTCCATGCAAAATAACATCCTCTCCAGCCAAAGGATGCTACAGCACACATGTCCTCTGGAGCTCATCTGTGCCGTGCCCTAAGTAGTTCTGTATATTGAGTTTGCATGGCTATGGAGCAATACAGAGCATTCTGCCTCACCCCCAGCAGGCATCAAGTACTATGGATCACAAGTCACATTTGCATGAGGTTGCTTGGGTACTCACGTATAGGAATGATATCCTTGTTACAGGGGTTATAAAATTCCCACACAAAAAGTTTCCTTATCCCAACTAGCAACTTTGCAATAATTATTTGTCTATTGAAATGAAACAGCTTCTGGGGTGGGAGGGCAACAAATAAGCTGGTAAGATTTTTGACACAGACGCTGTGGCAAAATTGTTGGTGTACCAAGATTTTTAATCCTTGTATAAATTACTATAGGATATTTGCTCTCTGTACTTCAGTTAAAAAAAATTATTCAAACTATGCAGCCAACTTTTCTCTCACTTTCTCTCTCACTCTTTAAAAGATGAAAGGTTGAGACAACCCTGGTGAGATTGGCACCTATTTCTTCCAAGCAACCTTTTATTTTGAAGGGGATGCTTAGAGAACTGACGTCAACCTTTAAGTGTGCAGTTTGGGATATCTTACATGATCTCCTAGGAAACCAACTCTCATTCTACAACTATCAGCATGCAGCCTCAAAATTTTACTTATATGCTTGGAAACATGTGGATTATTCCTGGAACCATCCTTCTCAACCTCCCCTGCTTCCCCTTTTGGTATAATTGCTCTTGAGAAACAGAATAATTTTTAAAATGACCCAATCGTTTGCTCAACTACTAGCCAATTCAGCCTGGCAGCAAGATGCATACTTCAAGTCAGAATTGTCCAAATGTGAATAATTAATTCAGAAGTGTTTTGTTTCAGAGGTGATTTTTTAGTTGTGTATATTAAAAAAAAAAATCTTGTCTGTGAACCCAATGAATAATTTCTTTAGAGTTTTTCTAAACTAAACATTTTTATAGACAAAAGAATCAGGCCTGCAGGTATTCAGGGCTGTACAGCTAGATGTTCCTGTTCATAGAACACACTGTAATGGGTCTCTTTCCTTGGCCACAGAGCCACAGCATGACACAAAGCAGACCTTCTTTTTGCAACCTGGAGGGACATGTTAATTATTTATATCTTTCCTTAATGGACCACCACCATGGTCAAGCTATGAACCAAGCTGTGAAAACAGCATTGACTCATATTAAACTCATGTTTAGACAGTGGAAGATGTAATTTTTAATAAGCCTTACCCTGTCTGTGTTTTTTATTTATTAATGTCACTTTAGTAGCCATAAGTCTATCACTTGGAGCTGTAGAGGCTGTGCTCTGTGTAACTTCAAGTGAAACACTGCCTCCACTATCTGCATTTCTTAAACTCAATTTTTTGAAATAATAAAGTATTTCCCAGAAAATACAAAGCACAGTTGGTTATCTTCTAAAAAAGGCTTCCCCTCTGGATTTATGGCTTATTCTGAGCATGAAATGGTGCTGGCACAGGCAGCCTGTAAGAGGAGGACAGGATGTGAAAAATCTCCCTTTCATTACAAATGGACTTGTCTGTCTTCTAGCTGTGGAATGCCAACAATGAGAACAATTGGGGTCCCTCTGGCCAGTTTTCAGACAGGGACAGATGATTGGAAGCAGCAAAGAATTTCCTGAGTGAGGAGGAATGAATTCATAGCTGTCAGAAACAGGGAGCCTGAATTTGGAAGTTGGAAGTATGACCTAAACACCTGTTTTCAAGCCCAAATCTCATTAAGAAAGGAAGCTGGAGGGGAGAGATGCAATAAATGGAGAGAAATTCCCATTCACTGCAACACTTTCAAAGACAAGTCTAGGATGGCAAAACTCTCTAAGTAAAACTTTGGCTCAGATGAGGTCAAACAGTAAAAATCCTCTTACCTTCACTCCTGGAATATTGCCCCTCTTGGACAATTCTAGGACTGTAAGAGCTGGAACAGGGCACACTGAGTAAAACTTAGGCAAAAGCCCTAAAAATTTCACTATAATAAAATGATATTAGCTTCACAACTCTAGCAGACCTACCTCGAAGGAATTTTAAATTAATTTGCCTTCCCTACAGTAAAACCAATGCATTGCAGCGGAGAATTCCCTGCCTTTCCTGCAGTTGGTGTGACAAAGCAACTTTTTAAAATGGGGTATGTGCCATAGAGGCCTGGATGGCAGAGGTTACAGAGTGAGACTGCTGCCTACTGGCCCTTGGATTTGGTTAAAAGAAAGACATCTTGTTTTATTCAGTGTAGCTGGGAGTAAGTGCATCAGTTTGGTTAATAGAAGTATAGGTCTGAACCTTAGCCTAAAAGTCAGACTCCATATCACTGTCATACCTTTGAATTTCCAGGCTGAAGTAAGAAGCCAAGGTCCAAAGCTCCCAGACAAAGCCCTTCTTTGGAAAGCTCTTCATGTTGAAAGCCCAGTGAGAGTGAGCAATACCTTAAATTTGCCACTCAATTAGGGTGCTCTTGAGTGATCTCTGGACATATTTTTAGAAATGTGTACCGGGTCTGGTTGGGATGGAGTTAATTTTCTTCCTAGCAGCCATATGGTGCTGTGTTTTAGATTGGTGACAAAAACAGTGTTGATAACACACCGGTGTTTTAGCTGTTGCTGAACAGCCCTTGCACAGCCTCAAGGGCCATYTCTCTTTTTCACTCTCCACCCCCAGTGAGGAGGCTGGGGGTGGGCAAGAGCCTGGGAGGGGACACTGCCAGGACAGGTGACTCAAATTGACTGAAGGGATAGTCCATACTATATGACATCATGCTCAGCAATAAAACCGGGGGGGGGGAGTTTTTTCAAAGTAGCCATTGCTCCGAGGCTGGCTGGGCATCAGTCTGCTGGTGGTGAGTGACTGCTTTTGCACCACTTGTTTTCTTTTCCACTATTTTCCCCTCTTCACTTATTAAACTGTTTTTCTCTCGACCCACAAGGTTTTTTTCTCACTTTTGCCCTTCCAATTCTCTCCCCCATCCTGCTGTGGAGGAGYGAGAGAGCAACTGGGTGGGGGCTTACCTGCCAGCTGGGGTCAACCCACTGCAAAATGGAAAGTTCATAAAAGCTTCTCTTAATGATACTGAATGAGTTGGGTGTATAAAACCTTGCTTATCTGGCCTCTTATTGATTTAAGGTTAGGTTAGGTAGTGAGCTAAATTGCACAGACCATAAGGTGAGAAGTGCTTTAACAGGACCTGGACACATTTCATCAGAGGTTCGTCTGCCTATGGATTTTTGAGGATGACTGGGAATTATTTCCATAGATGTCATTAACGCTGTTATTGCTATGCAGCTAGATGACCTCAGGGGCTGACTCACAAATGACAATATTCAGTGCAGAAATCTTCCTTTCATCATAAGTTTAAAACAATGACAATTCCAGTGCTGAGTTCAGAAAAGGTCTTTCAATTTGGACACACATCTTGCTGAACTGGACAATCAAGTCCTTCTCTTACCTACAGAACTGACAAAGCAGGGATAACACTTGCGCAAGTCATCTCTTGTTTCAGTACCTTTTACTGATGACCTGAATGGAGACATTTCAAAGATGGTAGGCCAACCCCATCCATCAGATGGAAGCAACTTTCAGTTGCTTTCACCTGAACCACAATAAAACCCTAGAGGTGACAAGTTCCTTACCTCATAGCCAGTCTCATGACTTGTGTGATCCCATTTAGTTTTCACCCCTTTGATATTAGCAACATCAACAACAATCTCCCCTCTTTAAATCAGAATTAAAACTTTTTTTTTTAAATTTTAAAAACAACAAAGAACACATGCCAGCAGTGGATAAGACACGGGCCAAAGTCTACAGGCTTCTGGCACTGCGGTTCTGTTTCTTCCAGCTGAGGAGTAATAATTTGACACCTCTGAAGCAGCAGGACCTCATACCCTGACAACTGCAGCCTTGTTCTACAACTCTAAGCCATTCGAACACGTGACAAAAATCACAGTCAGCAACATCCATAGTGGATTTTTTTCCCACCTTAGCAGTTCTTTCTCTCCTCTGATGTGGGCTTGGAGATATACTCTGTGGTATCACTGTTAAGCTTTTCATTTATTTTTCCACGCTTACCTACACAGAATGAAACACTCCCTTTTAGACGCCAGTCCAAATTATTCAAGAATACTTTTGACAGCTGCCAAGTAATTTAGAATGATACCTTCTTAACACCTTCTCAAAACAGACTTGACAACCCAGAAGACTGAACCTTCCCCCCTGTTTTTAACCATTCTGTGCATTTTGAATTTACCAAGGCTATTAATTTCATTGAAACAGAGTTTTTTTCTTCTTAGTTGGGTGAAGGGACTTCATGGTACTCTGGGCTTGAATGCACATTGCCATTTACAAATTACTATAGTTTTCCTCCACTTGTAACCACCAAAATCCAAACTTTGGCTGACAAGACCTTAACAGAATGCAGAGTATTTTAAAAGATATAATTACTTTCAGAGCATGACCCATTAAAATACTTGATGGGTTCTGCAAAAAACATACAAGSTACTGAACTGGTCAAGCCAAAGTCTTGCTTTCAAGGGCCTGATTGTACCACTTCTATGTTTACAGTGCAGCAAATATGAAATCACCTGATCAGTTTAATTCACCTGCCTATCTGGGTTACCCCTCATTTTAGGAAAAATTTTTCTTGCATCAATCCAGAATAATCTACCAGAAAATAAGGTGTGATGCTGGCTGACTCCTTTTGCAACACTGAGAAGCGGTCCATGGCAGAGCAGGAAAACCCTGGCACATAATTAGAATGAAGGCTCTACAGAGGGATCTGGACAGGCTTGATCGATGGGCCGAGGCCAGTTGTATGAGGTGCAACAAGGCTAAGTGTCGGGTCCTGCACTTCGGCCACAACAACCCCATGCAACACTACAGGGAAGAGAGGCTGGAAAGCTGCCTGTCGGAAAAGAACCTGGGAGTGTTGGTCGACAGCCGGCTGAATATGAGCCAGCAGTGTGCCCAGGAGGCCAAGAAGGCCAACAGCATCCTGGCTTGTATCAGAAATAGTGTGGCCAGCAGGACTAGGGAAGTGATCGTCCCCCTGTACACAGCACTGGTGAGGCYGCACCTCGAATACTGTGTTCAGATTTGGGCCCCTCACTACAAGAAGGACATTGAGGTGCTGGAGCGTGTCCAGAGAAGGGCAACGAAGCTGGTGAAGGGTCTAGAGAACAAGTCCTGTGAGGAGCGGCTSAGGGAACTGGGGTTGCTTAGCCTTCAGAAAAGGAGGCTGAGGGGAGACCTTATCGCTCTCTACAACTACCTGAAAGGAGGTTGTAGCGAGTTGGGTGTCAGTCTTGTCTCCCAAGTAACAAGTGATAGGACAAGAGGAAATGGCCTCAAGTTACGCCAGGGGAGGTTTAGATTGGACATTAGGAAAAATTTCTTCATCGAAAGGGTTGTCAAGCATTGAAACAGGCTGCCCAGGGAAGTGGTTGAGTCACCATCCCTGGAAGTATTTAAAAGATGTGTAGATGTGGTGCTTAGGGACATGGTTTAGTGGTGGACTTGGCAGTGCTAGGTTAACAGATGGGATGATCTTAGAGGTCTTTTCCAACCTAAATGATTCTATGATTCTATGATTCTAAGGCTGTCACAGAGGGTGGCTCACTATCATGAAATATTAATAAGACACGTAACTTCAAATGGAAGTCTCACAAGGATCCAACTAGAAGGCATATAGCCAGGAATGCTTTTAGATATGTGGCCTTCTTTTAGTGCATGTGGCCATGAACAGAAACCCTTGGGGACATGGGTATTTGATTCCGGATACTCGCCCAAACAGAAAAAAAAAAAAAAAAAGCTGTATAACTTACCTAAAACAATATGTCCCTGTGAAATGCATGGATATATAATACCTAGGCAGCATAAACCATGTGTTCATCATTACGGATAAATACATCTCTCAGCACTAGACATTTTAGAAAGTAGATTAAAAAAGAAAGCTCCAAGCAGTGTTAAAAAAAAAAAAGCAAAACCAAAACAAAACAAAAAGCAGGAAGGACCTGTCATTGCTGAAGCAATTAACCCTTCTACCTTATCCCTCACTCCTAAGCCCCTGTTGACTATGAGTCCAAGAAGTAAAAATAAAATAAAAATATAGAGAGAAAGAGTAATGAGGAGCAGGGCCAGGCAAGCTTAGGTTTAATTTTTTGGCATAGTCATTGCTTACTGAACAGGCCTCTTCCCTGAAGGAAGCTGACAGCTGACATGGAGGTGTTGGAAGAGTGAGGCAGTAGCTTGCACTTCAGGACAGGTCTTAAGAGCCTCCCATTCTCAAACAGAAACACAAGTCTTCATTATTGCAAAGGGTGTTACAACTAGAAATGCACTCCAAATTGACCAGTACTCCCAGCCTACTAGTAATGACAGCTATGGAAAGACCAGAGACACATAGGAARCTTTGATTGCTCCATTTGAACACACATGACAGATCTCCAGGATCTGCTGATGACCCGTCCCCCTTCCCTGCTCTCTATGCAGTGTAGCTGTTAGAACTTACAGGTTTTCTTTTGTTTCAAGCATTCAGTGTGGCACAGGGATCTTTTTAAGAGCTTTACAGCATAGTTGGACTAGGCTTGTACTTGACCTTCACAAAAATATGAGTCAAGATGAGGCAAGGAATAGGGTTAGCCATTCAGCAGGTGGCAGCCTTCCCCTCCTTATTCGGTCCCCAACCACCGTTTCAGCATGGCACTTGCAGGCATAGTGTTGTCAGCCTACAAGGCATGGTGTTGTCAGCTGTTTTAAAGGCACACAGAGATCATGAATATTAGCAAGTGGGAATTTGCCTCCCTTTCTAATCTCACTCACAGATAAAGTCATAACATCTAATTAGATTGCTCCTCTCATTCAAGAACCCAGAGAGCCTGACTGAAGAGGCTCCTCACCATCACAGTCTCCAGGAACATTGCCTGCTTTTCCAGTAACTACTGAAGTGACAAAAGCCAATCCAGGCCTCTTACTCTTTCATTGTGTCAAATATTTTTTGTTTCTTTCACTTTCAAACTACGAATATGAAACCTTGAGAGTACACTCTTCCGAAAAGCAAAATTTTTGTTGTTGTTGTTGCCTTTGGCCAATGGTAGCTCACTCTTCCTAACTACAGACACATGWCCTAGTCTATGACTACAAGCCTTTAGAGATTGCAGTTAGGTGTACTTGCCCTGACATCTTGGCTGCATCACAGCTTGCCTTTAACTGGATAAGATATTCTTTGCTATATGCTTCCATATGTTGCATTCACGTTGACTGCAATTGGGTAGACTCTTCATGAAAACCCACTGATTTCAGTAATATAATGAATCAATTATTTTTTACATACATTCTTATTCTTCCTATAATGGCAATCCCTCACTACTGCCACACACATACACGCCAAAACCTGACACAAGGTGGTAGTGGAGAGAAGGGAAAGAGGAGGCCGAAAGTATTTAGAAGTATTGTAGATATCAAATATGTCATGTGTTCTCCCTGTGGAAGGCTCACAGCAGGCTGGTAATTAAGAGTCCAGCAATATGAATAGTGAAAGTGATATATGACTTTTAAATTATGGTCAAAATCTTGAAAAGGCTGAACCAGAAAAAATGCATTGATTAAGGAATAGAATGGGAGTCAATGTTCTGGACATTCCCAAGAAGTGACTTTGGGGTAGGATGAGAAGCATGATCACAGAGAACTAGGAAATGAAAACTAAATCCTTACAGCTACAATTGATATAGGAACTCCATGATCCTAAAGCTGGAATACCTTTGGTAAAAGACCGTGAAGGGAAAAAGGGGGGCGAGAGGGGAAAGGATATGCCATCTCCAGCAGAAGAAGGAGAGTATCTCAGCAATGCTCTGAGCARCTTTCCCAAACTAGTCAGCACCTTGGAACAGCTACATGCTGCCTAAAACTGGGAACCAGTGCAAATGTGACAAGTCAAAGCACATCATCTTCACAGAAGTCCAGGTAAATTGGTGTGAAAGAGAAACCTTTTGTATTTATGCAACCAAAGAATGAATTAGGGAATAGGGACACCTGAGGCTGAGGCTACAGAGTTTAGGCTTCTAAAAAAAAAAAAGTGATGCGGCTGACATCATCCTATGCAAGGTAATGGGGAAGAAGTCCTCCTGAAGGGCATTATCCAGTGCTCCTCCAGCAAGGAACAGGCAAAGCTGAAATAACTTATGGACCTTCTATCCTTTTGTTTTCAATACAGAGATGCTGTTAGAGAAGAAAGATGAAAGCGGGGGACTTTGCACTTGAACTAGGATACGATTAAGTTAATCACATTCTTTGGTTCATCTGATGATTAATTCACTGGCTTGGGGTAGGTTCCAAGAAAGCTCTACCTCTTGCTTAAACCAGCTGTTTCAGGGCAGAACTGCTGAGCAGGTGCTACCAGAATTGCTTCTGATATAGCTGTAAGCTAGCTTTAACTAGTTAGCTTGAGAACAGCTAGTCATGTAGCTCTGGCATGCTGGAGCTCCTGATGAGCTATTGGCAGATTATTTAAACAAAGTGGGGCCTGTTTGTTTTTTAACTTTTCCCAGCCTGTGCTACAATCCCTGCCATTGCAGAAGCCCTGGTAGCAGCATGCATCCCGACTAATTAAAGGTAATTAAAGTGCATCTACAATAGGTACATTCTTTGAAGTGGATGTTGTTTAACTGTTCCCTTAGATGCTCACTTTTTTTTTAATATGACTGGAAATGTACAGGAAACCTCACGAATAGGCAACAGGCTTGAGCAACTCACTGTAGCCAGTTGCTGTGGAGAGTCAGCAGTACTTTCTTTGCAAGTCCTTATTCAGGGAGTGATAGACATGTGGAACTCCTTGTCAAAGAGGGTTGTTGATGCAAAGAGTTCAAATGAACTCGAAGTTCATGGGTTCAGAAGAAGACTGGACAAACGTACAGAGGAGAACTCTGTTACTAACTGGACAAATTGCATCAGACTCAGGAGCTATCTTAAGCTGGAAATAAATAGTCAGAGACTGGGAGAGCATTTGGAGAAAGTATAGTACAATTTGATCTTGGCTTGGCTACAGTTTTGCATCTGTTTATGGCCACTGTTGGAGACTAGGACCTTGCTAGACTGTCTCAAATGACCTTTAGTACAGCCATTCTTAAGTGGTCAGACGAACTTGAAAAGCAACTTGGGTTCTCTGGAAAGGAAGATGTGACATTACTGTATAGACAATGCTCAGGGATATGGGATTTGGCTTGAGGCTGAATGGAGTTCATGCAGGAACAGTCCTCAGATTGTGTAAATCTGCAGGATCTCACTGGCATCAAGGAGCTTCACTAGTTTACCACAGCCCTATGCAAAATAGATAAAAATACGCTGCTTAAAACACTTAATGTTCTGAACTACACTAAGAAGATGAATACATTTAATAAATTATTTGATTCATGGCTTTGGCATCCCCAATAAACATTTCTAATGGTTAATGGAAGTGCTCTTTACTTTTGGATAAAAACTACTGAAAGGGCTGACTCTGAAATATTTGAGAAGTTTGGTTTGTATTAATGTTTAAAGGTTGGATACTTATCCCAAACTTTTTGGATATTTTTGGGCAGTGAATTGTATGTGAACAAGCTTTCCCGTGTGGTTTGTAGGCCTTATGCTTGGCAGTGTTAAAATTACCACAGGAAGAGTTTTTTCTCATGGCATTTTGGCTTCCGGTCACAAGCATAGCCTGGAAGTCAAGAGGCGTGGGAAATTAAAATAAGAGGGGAAACAGTTAACCAGAATTCTGTGAAAAGCCTTTAGATTCACTGGATATTATGGGAAGGTCAATCCTTATTGTATCCAGATCCATTCTCCCATGCCTAATAAATTACAGGATTAGGTCAACAAAGTTAGACGTATAAAGAGACACTAAAATGTCTCAGGTCTTTCTGTTTGCCAGCTGAGGACTTCTCTCCCATTCTGTAGCCTCTAAACTAGGTGAGACAAACTGTTAATTCCCCAGTTATTACAATCCTGATCGCTTCTCTTGGGAAACCACAACATAATTAATAGTTCATAGTGCCTCAATGCTTTTTTTCCTGGTATTTAGCAATATTAGTTAATTTCATTATTGTTTAATCTAGTTACTCCTCTGACTGAACACTTTCTGATTTTATGGATTTATCCTATTACATGTCTCTAAAGTAGGAGAACATAACTAATGTCCATTTACAAAATGGCATAAAATGAATATATGACATGCCATAGACTATACACAGAATCTGAGCCAAATCAGGCAACAGAACGCAGTTTCCCAGGTTTTGGACAAGTATTTTAACTCCAAGTTTACCCACATTCTGTTGGAAGTGGAGTGGTCCAGTTTGGTCCAAACAGTTGTTCAAAACCACATCTGATTTGGAAATCAGTGCCTTGGAAATGAGGTGTACTGCTCTATCCCCAGTATATCCTTAGCCCAGTAGCAGTTCCTTCCACTGTGCTACTCCTTCAGGCCCTGACCCCTCTGTGTGGAGATACACAGCCCCTGATGCTTCATCAACCCTGTCCCACTCCCACCATCCTCTAACCAGTTGATAGTCCCTTGAGGGTGCACCCTTCAATTCTACACATTTTCCTGAGAGAAGATTCACTTTATCCTTAGTGCCAGTTCTCTTGGTGTGTTCAAGGTTGCCACAGAGTACCTTTTCCATCAGGCCTCAGATCTTTCTGGGTCCTCCCTCTGCCTTTTATTGAGAAGGAAAACAATCTCATGCTAGAAAGAGAGACACAGAGGTAGCTCAACTTCAAGTTTAATTGAAACTTGAAATAAAAAGTGTGAAAGCTTCAGTCACACAATCCAGGTCACTTTACAAGCTTGAGTTTTCAATCTGAGGTAGGATGCCATATCAGAAGGGATTTGTATGTTAGGTTGCCTGTTCTTCAGCACCCCCAGCCCCAATGGCATGGTCCTACTTGTGTCAATAAAATCCATCACCTGAAGAAGTGAGATATCTCTTTTTGCATGGAGGGAGTTAATTTTAGAGAAGTGGATTTTAGGTTTGGAAAAGCATACATTTGATTTAGATTCACATTTACTGCCATGAGTATGTAATCTGAAAGCCCAGCAAAGAACAGTTGATTTCACCTTCAAACATTATCATTGATTTTATTCTGTAGAGGGTAATGCTTTATCAGTGTTTGGAAAAGGAAAAAGCCAACTGAGTATGTGATAGAGTCAGTATTTGYCTCTCCTGCAAAAAAAAAAAATTGCATATTATGTTAGGGAGAGCTAACTGATGTGAAATATTCAAACGCCATAAAAATGGTTCACATATAGTGAGTCCACCTCATATATGAGTTGAAAAAGAGTGAAAACTAAAGGAGCAGTTCAGTAGAGCTGACCAGACTTTGGGCTGTATCCAAGGGTTTCTGTTCAGTATAATGAGCTAATCAGATCCTATTCAGCCCTGTACTTCCCCACATGAGAGACAGCATCTTTCTGTTACATCCCCAAGCTGTTGAAATCAGCATAAGTTCCTGACTGCGAGCTTCATTGGCCCAGAAGAAAAGGAAGTGGTGGTACAGTATTATGCAATGACTATTTTGCTTGGGAAATCTTTAGTCCTTTTGATTCAGACTAGTTAGTATTTGTCTGTCTCCTGGATTTATTGCAACAGCCATCTTTTAAGAAAGATTTTCAGGGTGATGGGATATTGCTCACAGGATACAGGTGAGATAAGTGGGTCTTCTCTGTTGGGGAGAATGTGAGGGAGAAGGAGGGTTTGCTATGTGGTTTGTTTCATTCTAGTGATCCATGGCAGCTGGAACTATTGGTGTGCAGGGAGCACTGTTTAAGTGAGATTTTAATCTTTGCCATGGCATTGGCCATTTGGGAGAGGCATCCTTTTAAACTGATTTGTTATAAATTAAGTATCTGTATATGGAAATAGCATTTGATTAGAAACTGTCTACTTTTCTTCAGCAGACATATGGGCTCTGGTTTCAGAGCATCTGTCTTAATCTGTTTATCTTCACAGACATCCAGAAAGTTTTACCACAGGAAACTGATACAAAGAGATTAAATGACTTTCCCAAAGTCATATAGGAAGTCTGGGGCAGAGCAAGGAAATGAATCCACGTCTCCTGAATCCTTGGCTACTATCTTAGCCACGTTTTTTTCCTGCAAAACAAATCTCATATTAGAATTGAAATTTCTGGGTATACTTCAAGTCTTACTGGGAGTCCAGATCCATACATTTAGTAGGGGCACTGTAAATTTTCTCCAAAGCTCTTCTGACTCAGAAAGTGGAAAAATAAAGTAGGTCTTTTATGTAACTGTGTCAAGAGGCAACTCAGACAGCAGCCAAGCCTTTCAAGGAAAGTGGATTTCCCTTGTGTGTTCTGGCTTATAAATCCTGTCTCTTTTATTTTAGGAATATAATTGTTGCACCTTCCAAAACAACACACAAGAAGCCAACTGCAACAGTAGTGTCTTGTGTGCCTGTGAATGACCTTGGCCAATGCAAGGAAAGAGGAGTTGGTATCAAATTAATGAAAAGGAAAGACAGAAAAACCAAAACAAATGGGTTTAATCACTACAAATAACTCACTTTTGGCAAGAAATCATCTGTTGGGTATACATAAATGAGTAATTTTGTCTCCACGATCTCTCTAATCAAAGGGGAGAATTGGACCCTTCCAGATGCTGATTCAGTCCTCCTGAGATAGGTTTCTAAAATAAGTGTGATTAATCATTTTCTAGCAGCTCCTGTCTCCCTTCACTGACTGTAGAGGAGCTTACAGTAGATACATGACTTTGACACAAGAGAAAACCTGAACATTATTTCTCTTATGTATGTGCCAGTTACAAAGCTTTTCCTAAGACATAGGTAGAGCAGTTAAGGCATCTTCTTACTTCTTTGTTGTGATTTGCTCCAATCACATGTTCATCTGTATATATTGTCTAAGATTTGCAAAAAAAAAGATCATGAAGGAGCTTCCAAAAACTTTAACATATGCAGGAGACATTTTTCTATACATAAATATCACTTCTTTTATCTAGTTACAGTTAAAATTCCTCATAAAAATAAAATCTTTTGAATCACTCAGTTGTATTTCTTCTTCAGTCAGCTAATGAAGGAATTTGATGAACACGAAGTAAAATCAGAATCTTCCTTGAAAAGACACTGTGTTGTAGAATCTTTTCCTTCTCCAGAAATTCCTGTTTGTCCCTTGTCAATACAGAGAAAGAACAACAAAACTCATAAATAGATGAGGTGTTGCATCCTTTTACCAGGACATCAGTGTCCAACTGCTTCTGCTGCCTAATGTAAGAGTTCTTTTAGGTCACATGATCTGCAAATGAAAGGAAGCAGTCGCCTCTAATTTCCTTCTGCTTTCCAATAATTTCTTTTATCCTCAGGTCGGCTTTCACSCAACATCATCTTTTTTAAGGTGTCCATTTAGGACATTTTTCACTTCAGAATCGTTTTTCTGCTGTGTGATTAGGGAAGGAATATTTTACCATGATGCTGTCTAACGTCTAGCACAACAGCACCTGGATATTTCTGAGTGCTACCTTTACATAATTCATTAAAATAAAAACAGCAAACTAAAAGATCTACTTCTCCTTTGAGTTAGAGTTCCTGCCTAATTTAGAAATCCTTCCAATCAAATGATCAGCATTACATTGGTACACATATGATGCAGGAGAATCAGGCTATGAGTATACAAGGTTCATGCACCAACATGCATGTGCACATGTAGCAAAAGAATAAGCAATGTCTACAAACATAAAGTAAATGACAAACCTAACTGATAACAGTACCTGCAATGCAAAAGCCTAACTGTTGCAATATCAAAAAACAACTTCTATCCTGTGACACTAGGAGTCTCATTCCTGTTTTGAAAGGTTGCATGTTTTTGTAGGGATCTAATATTAAATTAATCTTTGAGGAAACTTCTGCAGAAATGCACTGAGAAAGAATGTGATTCTTCCAGTTTTAATTCTAGCGAGAACTGAAAAAAGTCATACTTTTTCCACAACGAGTGTGTAATTGTACAATAATCACATTGTTCTTTGCTACTAGTTGTTTATTCTGCAAGAACCCTATTCTCCTATAGAGCTCTTTCTGCCTATTTTTTTACATTGCTTACATTTTTTTACTTCCTTTCTTAACTGCTCTACTGGGCTGGTGCAGGTTCTTGCACACGAGCAGCACTGGGAGCCGTTGGGCTATCCACACGGCCTCTGATGAACTCACCAGTTAAGCTGTTGACCTGAAAACATTCTCCAGCCTCCGGATTCCCTTCTGGCAGCGCAAGAGCTGAGCTCACATCGTTGGGCAAAGACAAAACAGGAACCCTGCTTAAAATAGTAGATGATGACATATAGATTGTCTGGATTTTATTTTTAACTGGGTCAACCTTGTGCCAGTGAAAGTGATGGCTGAGATGTCCAATTAAATTCATAACGTGATTTGGGCTTGCTGATGAGGACCATCTCCCTCTAGGCTGTGCCAGGGTAACCCAGTCCAGAGCTACTTGAGACTCTGACCTTCCATTCATTCTCTAATACCTCTCCATAGGTTACTTTGACCATGTCTGCTATTGCCTTTGCAGCGTACCTCAGTCCCAGCTCTTCTCTTCTGCCTGCTGTTCCTGTCCTGGCTGTCTCCCATATCCCATCTACCTCCTGCTAATTTGGCTCATGTAGTTCTCTTTTTCAATGAAAATATAGTATGTGCCATTTCTTCAGACAACAGGCATTAAACTGTGGCGATTAAAACAAACCATATTTTTTACTTGCAGGAACAGATAATTTGCACCTAAGAATATTAAAAAAAATTGTCCAAGGAGATCTCAGAAACATTAACAATATTGATTTTTAAGAAAGACTAGAACACAAAGAAATTCTAGAGGCTTGATAAGAAACAACCACTGATAATAGTTAAAAAGTCAGTTGGAGGAATCAGGGCAAGTACAAGATGAGCCGGACACTGATCTTAGGCAAAATCACAGAGAGGCTGCTATGCGACACTGTCCAAAAGGAATGAAGAAATTGTAACATCAAGATGAAAGATATGTTGTCATAAAAGGCTTGGGTTTGTTTTCTGATTATTTCCTTTCTTTTCAAGACTACAGGGTTGATGGTTAGACACAGTTGTGTGGACATAATGTTTTTAGCACTCTATAAAACATTTGATACAGTCCTGTGCGACTTGTTTTTTCATCTGAAAAACAAATAAATAATGGTAGCAAAAGTGAACATCAGTGTAGGTCATGTCAAATATGGCCAAGGTTAACAGATTACAGCAGTTTTTCTGGAAAAGAGGATCATCATACAGTACTATTTCTACTGGTATCCTTTTCCTGGCTGAATGTTACTCAGTGTCTTTATCAGAGATCTCAAAGATTGGCAGCAAAATTAAAAAATATGTACATTAAAAGCTATTGGAACTGCAAGTGATATCAGAAAAAGATCATATTAATCTGGATACAGATTAACACAGTTCATATGGTAAAGTGGGTTTACTTAAGACACGTGCATTTCAAAACCCATGAATGAAGAATGGAGATCATGCCTTTAAAATAGGCAAGTGAGAAATGCAAATTAGCAGCTCTGAAAAACATGAGGATTCTAGCAAATGATTATTCGTGAGTTCTGGTGAGACGTTGAGACTGTCTTTGTAGACATAATTTTTGGTTACAGAAGATGACGACTAGTGAGTAGAAAAAGAAAAGGATTACCCCTCTATCTGGTACCAGGGAGAGCTTTTTGGGAGTCATCTATCCAGTTTGATGTCTACCCTGCCAAAAGAATGTAGAAAAACTGCAAAGTGTTTAGAAAGAGCTATGAGAATGACCTGAGATTACAAATACATGTCTCAGTGCGAGACTGGTTTGGAAATATCACAGTCTGAAAGTAATTTCAGATAATAGATAGCTTTCTAAGCTAGCAGAAGGAGATGCAAATAAGATTCAGTGACTAGAAGCTGCAGTTAGACATAATCCAGGCTAGGAGTTTGCCTTTTTAACAGAAACGACAAATCAGCCATTGGGATTATGGTGCATTCTCTCTCAGCTAAGAACTTGAAATCCAACCCAGACCTGGACACATGGCATCAGTCAGCCAGAGCTCTGGGCTTGAAGTAGAAATTTCTGGGTGAGATGCTGTAGCCTGCACTATGTAAGAGTCAGAATAGTTTATAATTTTCCTATGCGGTTTCTGAAACCTCTGAAAAACTCAGTTTTCTTGTTGTGGAAAACAGGACCAGAGTTTTTATGTCTCCAGAAGAGATACGGCCATCCACTGAAGTGCAGTCTGCAGAGTAAGAGATGTGGAATAGTTAGATGAGGAAGGTGCCCCACTGGATTGTTTACACTCACTATATCTGTGGCAGACCTGAATGAGGTTTTAATGTACATTAAAATTATTCTGTAGGCAGTTATATACTGTGAAGCCAAAACATTTCCTTTCCTCCACCTCCCCCCTCCCAAGCCCTAAGGCTTTCATTTACAGTAGAAAGACGGAGCCAGTAAATCTATACTGTTCTATAAACAGGGCAGCACAATGTCTGTTAAAATTCTGGGCAATTTCTTATAATCATATACACTTAAGTAAAATTTACATGATCATTACGAGCTGCTCTTGGGCAATGGCTCTTTGTCAGCCTATAGTGATTAGCACATCGGTGCTGCCAGAACAAAATTCTGTCAGCACCACAAGAAGCAATTTCGTCAGGTTTCTTTTTACACAGACTTGCGGCTCACACTGGCCCTGCAGCCTAGTAGACTTTTTTTTTTCTTTCCCCTAGCCATGCAGTCTGACTCTTCAGATGGAAATTAAAACAATTTCAAGAATGAAGAGTTCTAGCCTGTTTCTAAAAATAGCCTGGATCTTCAGCAGGGGATGTGATTCCTTAGCCATGTGCAACAAAGATGACCTCTTTGTCAGGTCTAGCCTGCAGCAGGAGGTGTCTGCTCCTGGTCTACTTTTACATTGGTTCAAAAATAAACAGCAAGTTCCTCTGGCTGGCCTCCCTCGCCAAAGGCAGGCAAGGAACATTCTGTACAAGGAAGCACTCACAATCATTTGAGGGGTTAACTCTAATGAAGTTAATTGATGCCTCAGTGACGTGTGTTAAGCATTAATACTTTACTAATACATTCATGGGTTGCACAGCTACATATTATATTAGTGCACAGTAAACATAGTACTGTACATTTGGGATATCCTACAGACGTGAGTTGAAAGAGAATGCATTTATTTTTGCAAAATGGAGTCTTTGTGCTCAGATCTGAAACTTATGTAACATGCCAGGGACACCAGAATATATCACCTACTTTTCTAAAAACAGTTGAATAAACCAGAAATGTGTGTGATATTTTACAGAAAAAAAAAATCCCAATAAACAAAAAGTCACTTGAGTCCTGTATGAATTACATCTTTTAGAAAAACAAAATAGGGAAGGTAAAAATTTAAAGTTAAAGCAACATGAAAGTCATTGCAATGTGAGCATGACTGAAAATCAACCCGTTTTAACGATCTTTAGTATCCAGGAATTAGAAAACTACACTACAGTGCAGGCACACTGGGAGAGTGAAATTTTAGGTAAAGAACAGGGTCCCAGTGCCCCATTCCAGCAATGCAAAAGACTTAGATGGGATAAAACGAAAATGTATACCAAAACATGTTTTCATTGTGAGAGAGATGTGCAGTGCTATTAGGAAAAGAATCTGGACCTATATCTTTGTCCTTGAAGCAGCACATACACCAGGGAAGCGAGTGAAGTGCAAACACTGTACTCACTTTGCCCTGTCCCAGCTGTATTGCCGTGTTGTGATTAATGAATTCAGAGACATGGAATAACACTGCTGATAATGTCTGGGCTGGAGAGCCATCATTTGGGTTTAGGAGAGAAACATCAGAACAAAGACAGTGCCCTGTCTCTCTCTAATGGCCTTCCGCTGGCACAAGTTATCAGCAATTTAGCTATGTACAGTATGATGATGGCCTCCATAACACTGGGCAAAGAGACAAAGTTGCTCAAGAGACAGAGCAGGATCTAAAGTCAGGGAAATATTTCACACACTAGAGCTGTTTGTTAGCTGCTTTGAAGTGAATGGTAACACTAGAAATGTTTTATTCCTGTTGTTGGCTTATGTGATAAAAGCTTATCTCCACACACACAAAGGCGCAYGAAGAGGCAAAGGCAGGTAGGGGAACCCAGCTAATACCCTGATATGGCTACTATCCCCGGAGTCATCAGCCCATCAGTGGCTCATGTCCACACACATGAAGGAGCAGAGAGGCACAATGGCAGGTGGGGGCACCCCAAAAACCTAGTCAGAGAAATGAGCCCCCACYCTGGCCCCTCCCAGGGCTGCCACAGGGGTGCATCAGCCCCACGGTCCACCAGTGACACCCATTAAGATGAATCACCCAGAACATCTCTCCAGGTCACCTCACAGACTGAGGGGGTCACTGCCTGGGGGTATGGGACACTTTACAGGATGCAGGGGAAGAGCACCATGGGATTGCAGAAAATTTACTATGGGATGTTTAGTGGAGGAAATGAAAGCTGGGAGAGATCAAGGTGGTTTGGGAAGGAGGAAGTGTGGAAAATAGGGAGAAAAGGGTACAGAAGGGGCTGGTCATGTGTAAACAGTTGCTTGTCAGTACACTTGTCTGGTCATGCTCTCTGCCCGATCAGCACAACCTGTCCTGTCTTCTTAATAAACTCCACTTCTGGGTGACAGACTATTCTGTGCGCACGTGTATGTATGGAGGTCCAAGTGCCAGTTACTGGAGAGAAGACCATGGGTCAGAGGGCCCAGGTCAGAGGGCCTGTGTATCCATGGTGCTGGCAAGCGCAGCAAAAGAGGTTGTACATGTCAGTGTGTGATCGCTAGGGAGTATCACAAGCTAGATTAGGCATCGAGTGGGTGAGGTGGCCTGGGAACCAGGGGCGTGTGTGTGTGTGTGTCTGAGTGGAGGAGGAGGAGGCACCTCAAGGAGTTGGCTATCAGAGCACCCTTTTTGTGTGTGTGCATGCCTCTGAGCAGAAGGCAACAGTGGAGATGGAGGATCCAGGACCAGCTGCTGGGTGGACTGTGAGAGAGGCTAGTCTAGCAAGAAGGTCTGTAAAGATGGGATAGGCACACGTGTACACAGTCAAAAACTGAATGGGCAAGAATAATGTTGATCTATTCTCAGAATATAGGGACAAGAAGACATCCATTGAATATGAAATGAAACCTTTTGTTGTTAAATACAACACATTTCCTTGGGGAGCTCAGAGTCACAGTGTATTATTGAGGATAAACAGTTACCAAACAGCCAAAAATAAAAAGAACAAGGTATTAAAACTACAGATTCAGTCTTCAAGTTTAAAAGCCAACCTTTAACTACCTGAAGTCAGAAAAAATATTTTCTCTCTCAGTGTGGTACACTATAATTCTCCATTATGGACTTGACTAGCTCTCAGGACTGCTTCGTACTTCTTATGGTGAGAAGCAAGGTCTACTCTCCCTGTGAGTAGCGGGTATCTCTTAGATGCCAGTAAAGGTTGGCGTCGTCATTCAGACATTTGTACAGAGAGACTGGGATAGTGAGTCTCTCCTCTGCCACAGTCTTCTAGTGTGACCTTAGTTTAATTTCTCCACACTGTGGTTTTCCCATTCATAAAGGGGAGATGTTACAGCCCTTCCTTAACTCACAGGCATTTTTTGAGCCTAAAAAATGGCATGGTGAGGTGTTAAAAGCTATGCCACTAAGAATGACCCAAGTGGATAGGTAAAATGACAGTCTACACAGAAAGCAAATTCTTTACTTATGAACTTTGCAGAGGGAGGTGCTTGGACAGACTGGACAGATAGAAAACTAGCTCCTTCATTGTTGATTATTATTTCATAGATTTTCTTACCATTTTTTCCATTTACGGGTTCTATTTATCTCCATGTTTCCTGCCTTCTCCTTCCCATTTGTTCTGGCATTGAAGCTACCATTAGACCGGCATTTGAGCCAGAGAATCCCAGATCTAAATTTCTTCAAAGACTGGAAGATGGAGGATGAAAACAGAGTTTTGGCTCCCAAAATGTAAGTTCAGCTGGGGATTCAAATTCCACCTAGTTTGGGGTTGTGTGATTGTGAGATTCCAGTTCAAGCCCATCTCACCAGTAATAAGGTGGAATTCATGACATTAAAATTCTTTCCACAGCACGAAAGGGATGTCATCATAAACACTGCATTATGACTTCCCTACAGGTTGCTGCAGAAGAAGAAACTAACCCAGGAACAGCAGAGACCTTTAAAAAACATCATGACCTTTCAGTAACAGAAAACATGGGAAAATCTAAGTCTTAAAGAAACTCATTTGATTCTGGCTTGGCACTCTGTGCAAATCCCTGCATAAAGAGAAGGTTAGGCCAGGGATTTCTATGTTGCCTCCTTAACTGCAGGCACAGTTTTGCACATAAATATTCTAAGCCTGAGATTTTGATGTATCCTAAACCAGGCACTGATGCTTCTAAAGTGTAGAGATTAATTATGAGAGTGTCATTGTGAGAAAGGCAACTGCAGTAACATCTAAGCTCTGAATCTGGACATGGAAAAAATAACAAAGTAGAAACAGAAACAAAGAAAAGAAACAGAGTCTGTTTTGGAGTCTTTCTAAAAATCATATGCAAGAATCCAGATGGAGAGAGTTCTGGATGCTGTTCATGCCTAACATGATCAGCAGATAGATGAGTGGCTTGGAGACATGAGAAGTGAGCTAGAGAAAGTGCCAGACTGCTAGTTGGGATTTCAAGGAGTGTTTGTGGTAAGCCACACTTCAGATCTTTTTTTGCTGTGGCCTGAGTGCTGTCTTAGAGACCGTGAATGGAAACTTAAGGACCAAATATTTTGGGGCTGGTCATGATTTCATGATAGTGATCCCATTTTCCAACCTGTAAGCCATTTCCCTCTTAAGACTTGTGAGCACCATTGGATCAAAAAAACGAGCCAGTCTCACTTCACCAAAAAGTTCATAGCATGYAGACCACAGTATTAATAAAGGGCTATACAGGTATTCTCCTCTCCCCAAACTTTAAACTTGCCTTGCAATTATCTTTCAATTCTCCTCAGCCTTAACCACTCCAGTTTTTGGGCTGGGGAAACTCTCTTTCTCTTTGCATCTCCCTCCCTTTCCCCTCTCCCTGCTGCTACTGACAACACCCTGAGCCTCCCATCTTCTTCTCCAAGTGGACATTTTATGTTTCAATGGTCACTTTCAGTCTGTGAGATTCAGCCCAGGCTTGTCCAAGTGGTTTAGACTCCTTCCTTTTCCCTTTCACCACTGCTGTTATGCAAGGAGGCAGAGTTTGCTGCTTCCCTGAAAGACAAACCCTGTAAAATTCCTGCTGTGTGGTCAGGCTTTTGTGGACAAAAGCGGTGGTTTCCTATTCTCAGAGTTGTTGGAGTGCAGAGTAAAAAGGACGAAAGCCCAAAATGACATGCAGTGTTTATGCTAGGCAAACCATCTCAACCCTTCTGTTGGTGTCAGGTGCATTGGCTCAGCAACACTTTTTTCTTATTTGTTCAAAGGGATAAGCTGCAATTACCCTTTGAAAGATAATAATGATATCTCCCTTTCTTTCTCTGTTCTCTGGAATATCCAACACTGGTCCCTTCGACCATAAAAGACCTAACTTACCCATCCCTTGCTACACAGTCTGTCCCAGTTTCTCAGCACAAGAATAAGGTCTGGAAAGAATTATTTGACGTTCTGATTTTCAGCAGAACCTGAACTAACCCGGCAAGTGAGGATCCAATTGGCCTGCAGCTTATGCTTTTTAATCTGTTAAAAAACATATATCAAATGGGAAACACCAGGAAAGGGAAGGTTCCCAGATGTTGGAATGGTGTTCCAGAGCCCTAGGGAAAAAGGGTCATTAAGGCCTGAGTAAGTACTGCAGATGTCAGGTTGTTTTATAGGCTTGATTCTAAGCCCATTAAAGTCAAAGAGAATCTTTACATTATCTTTGATGGCTTTTGGATGAGGCCTATGGATATGGAGGGGTCTTAAGTGACAATTAGCCTGAGCAGGACTGATAGAAGAGTGACTGATTAGAAAGTGACTATCATGTAAAGGGATTTTCAAGCAGAATACCCACAGAGTATTTCTGTCTCTATACTCATGCTGCATGTAAGCTACTCCAGAAGAGTGCCCGGCACACTGTGCCTCTTACTGCTCCAGTACAAGCTACAAGCTGGATAGGGAGAAAAGCCCTTTTCCAGTTGGATTTCCCCTTTAGCACAGCTTTATGTGCTTGTATAATATGAAACAGCCTTTTCTATTCCTGTTCAAGCTCTGGAGGCTTGGATTTCCCCCAGAATTTTTGATTAACAGCTGAGCCTAAATCAGAGCTGCCTGGGGTCTCCTTTGCCTTACTGACACATCATAATATCCTTTCATCTGCTATTCCAAGCCAGTTCCTTGTTCTGTCAAGCAGCTCACTCCCTCCGAGAGAGAACATGTCAATCCTTCTCCCTTTCTAAGACCTTACTGAGCTGTTTCAAAGCAGGACATCCACCACAGCAGGGCAAACCTCTTTGTTTGACTCGGAACCAGACTGCAAATGACAGTGGATTATGGACGCAGGCCAGAAGATGAAGCTCAGGCCCACTCCAGGCTTTACCTGGGTGATTCAGGGGCCAAACCAGTAAAGCCACAATTTTCACAGCATCTCATGTAAACTAAAGCAATCTGACAGCACCAGTTAGGATCTGCACGTTACTCCTTGCCATCAGTCATACAAAAACCCTCCATGTGGCTTGACTCATGAATAGATTCAATTCCTGGAGGTGGAGGAGATGAAACTAAACACAGTAAAACTAATCTACACTTTTAAATGGGCTGCCATTTAACAATCCCTGAATTAACCGAATCACAACAGGCTTTTTTCTTCTATTTCTGGAGACTCAGTGTGGCTTGATAGCACTGGTAATGTAAACAGCAAAAACTGTAAATGGTAAATGGCAACATGGTAAGATTACACATGCCATGTCTGCATGAGCTGCATGAGTAGTATTGCAGTCAGGCCAAAGCCAAAGCTCAGCTGGAGTTGAAACTAGCAAGGAAGGTAAAAATCAGCAGTTTCTCTATGTACCTTGGCAGAAGAAAGGCCAAAGACCATGTGGATCCATTGCTCAGTGGGTTAAGGGACGTAGTGACAAGCTATGGGGAAAAAGATGCAGTTTGTAGCTCATATTTCACATGTAAGGCTTGTCCTTAGGCCTGTCCAGGTTTCTAAGCCTCCTAATACAGTCTGTGGGTATGAAGCAGTACCCACAGGAAAAAATGCTGGGGATCACTTCACCCAACTGGATGTGCACAAGTCCATCAGACCAGATAGGGGGTATCCGAGGGTGCTAAAGGAGCTTGCTGATGTCACTGGGGGGCTAATTTCTATCACCTTTGAAAGGTTATGGCAATTGGGGAAGATTCCTAATGCCTGGGAAAAGGCAGATGTTGCACCAACTGCAAAAAGGGTAAGAAGGATCCAGGGAACTTGTAGCCGGCCATCATAACCTCAGTCCTTGGGAAGGTTGCGGAGCAAATGCTCTTAGAAGCCACTTCTAAACACATGAAGGATGAGAAGGTGACTAGAGGGAACCAGCATAGCTTTAACAAGGGAAGATGATGCCTGACCAGCTTCATTGCTTTCCATGATGAGGTGCCTGACATTGTGGACAAGTGGAGGGAGAGGGATGTTGAATGCCTTGATTTTCATAAGGCCTTTGACACAGTCTCCTGTAGTCTCCTAATCATCATCATTGGTGAGAAATCCAGATGGGCTGGATCAGTGAGGTGAAAAATTGGCTGGATTGTCAGGCTCAAAGAGTTGTGATCACTGATGCAAAGTCCAGCTGGTGGTCAGTAACTAGGGCCATCCCTCAGGGATCAGTTCTGGGACCATACTGCTTAAGTGTCTTCATTAATGACCTGGATGATGGGATGGAGTGTACTCTCAGCGAGTTTGCAGATGACACCAAATTGGGAAGAGTAGTCCATATCCTGGAGGGCAGGACCGCTATTCAAAGGGACTGGAATAGCAGGAACAGGCTGAAGAAATGGGCTGACAAGAAGCTGATGAGGTTCAGCAAGAACAAGCACAAGGTCTTGCGTCTTGGATGAAATAGCTTTATGCAATGATGCAGACTGATGGCTGACTGGTATGAAACAGCTCTGCAGAAAAGCATCTGGGGGTCATAGCAGACAGCAGGTTGAACATGAAGGAGCACTGTGCCCTTGAGACAAAGAAAGCCAGCAGCATCCTGGGTTTTATCAGGAGGAATGTAACCAGCGGGTCCAGAGAAATCCTTTCTCTCTATTTGACACTTGTAAGACCATATCTGGACTACTGTGTCCACTTTTGGGATCCCCACTACAAGAAGGATATTGACATATGAGCTCAACTTCAGTGGGGGGCCACAAAGCTGGCAACAGGGCTGGAGCACATGGTGTACAAGGAGAGGCTGAGAGAGCTGGGTCTGTCCAGCCTGGAGAAGAAAATGTGAAGGGGAGGGCTTGCTGCCTGCAACTATTTGATCACAGGGTTTAGAGAAGATGGAGACAGACTTTTCTTGGAGGTGCACAGTGAAAGGATGAGGGCAATGGGCACAAGTTGGAATGTGGGAAATTCCAAACAGACATTAGAAAACAATATTTTTACCATAAAAGTGGTCAAATAGTGGCATGCAATTTTTCAGTTTCTTTCAAGCAAAATGGAAAGAAGGCTTTGAAATCTAACTGCCATGGTTTACCCCACATTAATTTTTGAGTAAGTGTGTGTAATGCTATAACTGTACGTTTACATTCTGCTGATGTTTTTGGGAGATTCTCAATCCTTTCAGTAATAGCACTGTTTAATCTGACCAAACAAAGACTCAAGTCCTCTGTAAAAAAGAGAAAAATTTGCAAGCTTCTTACTCCCTTCACTGTTGCTATGTCAATTTATGATTCTTCCTCAACATGACCCAGGAATGTGTGCTCGCAGCCCAGAAAGCCAACCGTATCCTGGGCTGCATCAAAAGAAGCGTGACCAGCACATCAAGGGAGGTGATTCTCCCCCCTCAATGCAGCTCTCGTGAGACCCCACGTGGAGTACTGCGTTCAGCTCTGGGGCCCCCAACATAAGACGGATGTGGACCTGTTGGAGCAAGTCCCGAGGAGGGCCACCAAGATGATCAGAGGGCTGGAGCACCTCTCCTATGAAGACAGGCTGAGAGAGTTGGGGTTGTTCAGCCTGGAGAAGAGAAGGCTCCGGGGAGACCTTATAGCAGCCTTCCAGTTCTTAAAGGGGGCCTACAAGAAAACTAGAGAGGGACTTTTTACAAGGGCATGTAGTGATAGGACAAGGGGTAATGGCTTTAAACTGAAAGTGGGTAGATTTAGATTAGATATAAGGAAGAAATTCTTCACTATGAGGGTGGTGAGGCACTGGAACAGGTTGCCCAGAGAAGTTGTGGATGCCTCCTCCCTGGAAGTGTTCAAGGCCAGGTTGGATGGGGCTTTGAGGAACCTCGTCTAGTGGAAGATGTCCCTGCCCATGGCAGGGGGGTTGGAACTAGATGATCTTTAACGTCCCTTCCAACCCAAAACATTCTATGATTCTATGATTCTATGAATCTATGATAACATTCACCCCCTCTTTCAAAAAAAAAAAAAACAAACCATCAGAATACCTCTCCATAGCAATTGCTGAGAAACATGTACTGGATTTTAAAAGTTCTACTCTCAGACAGCCTCCAAGAGTGAAAAATTTTTGAACAAAACCTAGGAACAGAGATGCAATGGAGCAGGGAGTGCCTTTAGAAACTGTTTCATAACCTTGTAATTGTGTTCACCACTGAAAACTTCAGCTGAAAGGTGAAGCTGAAAACACATTTTTACAAAGCAGGCAGATGTTTTGGTAGGCAGTTTTTGGGCACCATTTCATAATATAATCCATAGCCTGTCATATTTGCACTTTCTGTCTTTGTTTGGCCAATTGTATTCGTTTTTAACCTGGGTAAAAATCTATGCACTGCAGCAAAGGTCCTTAGAATCAAACTTYGTATTAAATTATTCCCTATAAGTGGGAGTATATTTTGTCTAATCCTAAATTCTCCTAATTTCTTCTAATGCTGAGAGGATCAGAGGTTAAAAGCCTGTTCCCTAGAAGCATATGGGAGTTCCACCATTGCCTTCAGTTTTTTTCTACCTCACTATCTTGCAAGCTAAGCGTTTTCTCTCTGCTTCCAACAGGGGGTTTCTCCCTTGCCCGTGCAACTCCTCAACCATTTTATCTCTTGCTGAGATTTTTGGACAACTCTCCGCCCTTCATTTGTTTCCTTATTTTCTACAGCATAAGGGCAAGGAGGTTTCATGCACTTTCTGTGACACTTTGAACCAACACCTGCCCACAGTTTGGGAACCATTAGTCAAAGAGATCTGAATTCATTTCTGGACATGAGATCATTCTTTAGATTCCCATCTTAAAAACCAGTGATAGCAATACAAATACCAAAATGAGTTATGGAGATATTAGTGAGATACCACTGAATAAGAAAAATAAGTAAGCTTTTACTATTGCTCTTTACCCTTGCTGATTTTGAACTCAAGCATATCAAACCCTGAACCATTCCCTAAATGACATACCAGAACAGTCCCTTTTCACTGTTCCCCCTTCTGGGACAAGATGGACAGTAGTTGCTCTAAGGAAAGCTAAGACCTTCCCAAATACAATGCCATTAATAAAGTACCTATTGAACCTGCCACCTAGGTGGAGTCATGTAGAGGCAACAGTGGATGAGACTAGAAACAGAAGAGTGTTAAAGCACATTGCCCTCATCATCCTTAGCGAAGACATCAGTTCAAAAGAGCATTTGGGCCAGAATAATTTAGCAAGCATTTATTTAAACTGCTGTAAATGTCACCCAAACTCATTCCTAGCTCCAAGTAAGCACCAGTTAAAGCTGAGGGACATAATGATGAAGGAGAGCCACYTTCTTCCCACCCAAACATCTCAAGCTCGGCCTTGAGTATAGCTCAGCCAACCCCCAAGCTGTTATCTCCATTGCATATTCTTCCAGAATGTCAGATTTATGGTTTAAATGACGCTGCCCACATTTTCTGATGTTTTTTCCTAAGTATACAGAAGATGGTAAGTAATCCTGCAGCATGCGTAGGATACATCTTTCCATCCTGCCTGCTAATGGTTCTTGGAAGCTTCAGATGTTTCATTAATAAATCTGTAATTTACAATTATACCACTGCTTTTACACAAAAAGGACAATGAGGTAATTGACTTCAACCATCAGCTAGCTCAGATTAACTGGAATGTAAACAACAGAGACATGGGACAAAACTATGGAAAGGAAAAGAAGAGTAGGCATTACTGTAGTGTTAAATTTTGCCTGGGTATGTAAATGTAAATAGGGGTTTTTAAGAAAAAAATTTGACTTCTCACTTCCTATTTAACACTTCCATTACATAATGTAAATATGTCAAAACATCTCCAGATTCCTTCATGCTGAAAATCAGGTTATAGTTAAACAAAGTTTGTGTGTGTCCTTCTCTGGCAGCTACCAATTAAATGTCACTGTTTTAAACATCATTTTTAGAACCAGCTTTTATACGCTGCCAGATGAGGTCACAACCGCTTCCTGTTAATTGCTAGACATTTTACTAAAACGCAGAATTGACAGCACACACGTTTTCTGTTGTTTGCYTGATTGTTTGATTTAAAAAGAGGTAAGTGGGGAGGGGAGAGGAGGAGCCACAGGGATGTTGATCAAGAGATTGGGAAATGTTCATCTTCTAATCAGTCCCTCCAACACAAGACAATTTCAGCCACTCCATCCTCCCAAGCAGACAACTGTTTCACTTCAGGTGTGGATTTTTCAGGATGTCAGGGTTCTTTATCACTGATGACAGCCCTTGCCACAGCACAGGCTTCACACAAGTTCTTCGTCCAGTTTCAGACTCCTCTATAATGCCCAACTTTATGCCCGGAGGCAAAGTACCAGAGAAAGGTTGTAGTCCTGTGCTGCAAGTATGGTCTCACGGTGTGACCCTGGGATACTGCCAGGGGACTCCTATCGCCCCTTCCTGGCAAGGCTGCAGCACCCCATTACTCTCAGAGTGGACAGCAGAAGAGATCCCAGCATTTTCCTGCTGATACTTTCCAGGATCTTTTAATGTGAGGACCTACTGTTTATTCTCCAGAGTCCTTGCGTAAACCAACACTAACTCATGATCTCCTGTAATCCAGGCAGTTCATAACTCTAACAGGCCTCGGAGGGATCAGTATGAGAGCATTTGCCAGCTGAACCAGCTGATATGCCCCACCAAGCCCATGCTGTAACTCTGACAGTCTAGGTTAAGTGTGATATTGGCATCTGCTACACTTGCAAAGGCTGACACAGTGCTTTAAATTATCTGAGCTGTCAAGATTAGATCCTAGTCAACAGCATAAAGAAATAGCATTTTTAAAAGACACAAGAAAAATTAATCCCTTAGAGCAATTTACACTGTTTTCACTGGGAAAGGGACTATTTCTTTCCCCAATACTTTACTAGCTGAAAAGGACAGTTAATCAAACACATCTCTGGTATAAAGCACAAACCAAAGCTTCTCTGAAAGCAACAACTATCAGATTGATTCTATATGCAAAATAACCTGAAATAACCTCTCAGTGAAAACTGCTTAAGCCAGCAAGTGAATGGAAATAGCACAAACTAATTTGGTGACCACCTGATCCAAATCAACCCAACCAGATGAGATTTTGTGGGATGCTTTTGTGGAGACAGAGGGTTTCCTATTCCTTTGCAGGTATAGCATATAATCTTGAAAAAAATCTTTGCAGTATAATTGCTCAGCATCAGCATCTGCCTTTGGGCAGGAAAGCTTAAATCACATTCTCCTTCATTCCTTCTATAATGGTGGTCTTTGCAAGAATGAAGCTGAGGAGCTTTCTAAGAAGTCAGAAGAATCAAGTGCCATTTATGCCATGAGGGATAGCAATGCAAAGGCGTGCAGTACATTCCCTCAGAGTCCCCTGCACACCTTTACAGACAATTAATCTTGTTCCCAAAACAGCTACCAGACCCAATTCCATACGTTGAAGAGGAGATCATAAATCCAACCTCACTCTGAAGGCAGAAATAACAGAGGCCTGGAAGGACTACAACAGCCAGTTCTTCAGTCCTAAAGCCTGTCCAGCAGGCAGTAAGGTGTGTATATTAACCTTTATAGGAGGAGTCTGAGTCTCAGAAGCTGCCAGCTAACTCAGGATGATACCTACCTTTGTGTATGTCAAAGAACATCCCAGGTATTGATGCTGGAGCTCTTCTCTTCCTCAGTTCAAATAGGCACTGTGCACCAGCACAAGCCCCAGTTCACCATCACTTACCAAAAGGATTTGGCAACGCAGGCACTCTGAAGTTTTAGGTCAAACACACCAGCCCCATGTTCCTTCCAAATCCCCTTCGGTTTCAGACTGCATGGAGTGTGTAGCAGGAGTACATCAGCTGTTTAAGGACCACAGTGCATGGCTGTGTAAAGGTCTAGCAAGTGAAAAATCACATAGAACCTCCTTTGCCTCAGACAGATACCAGGCTTTTCCAAAACTCCACTGAAACATGTTTACACCTCATGAATCTGGGATTTTGGGAGTATCAGAGGTTGTTATGTCAAAGCTCTTTACTCACTGACTTCCATGCGAACATCCCCTACAATAGACCTGGACCTCTCGCTGACCCCTTCCTGTGACCAGTCAGCAGAAGCACTGATCCTTTCATTTTTTTGCAGGGCTTTCGGTTGTACTGGAAATACATTTTTTTATTCTGAATATACTTGACTCTGTCTTTCTGTTCACTTAGGTAGTTTTTAAATCTGGCCCTGAATTCACCTTGGAAGCATATGCAGTGACAGGGTGACTGAAAGAAACACCCCTGCTTGTCTGAACATCTGCAAGATGTAGGCAAAAAACCAGAGCAAGTTCAAATTACCCCTCCTAAAACAGTGACAGATATGAGTAAGAGGTACCGCTCATGAGACACCTCTGTGGAGTAAACATTTTGGAATAATATTCCAGGCAACAACTACAGAGGCTCTAACAACAGATTGACCAGCCATCTACTACATTTCAAACAAAGTGACTCAAAGGAAAATGTTCCAAACAGGCACCGCTGGGCATTTGACTCAGCCCAAGCAATGTTTTAACTATTGCTTTGCCACAAAGCATACACATGACTTCTGTAAACCATGCCCTGGTAGCCACTTTTGTATAAATGCATAGCACATCTGACCAGTTTTTCCACCAACTTTCTAGAGAGAGTAGCCATCACAGCGTGCTGTAGTTTCCTCTCAGTGTGTGATGCCAGGTTCAAATTAATTATTTAGCTATTTTAAACCTTTTCTTTTTTTTTTTTTTAATTTTTTCCTTCCCCTCCTTAAATAACATTAGTGTTCTGGGTTAGCTGAAGGCCTAAAAGCTGGTTTTAATTTAAATATAAATAATATCCAGAGTGACTGTGTGATTGTACTAAAAATAGATTGTTTTCTGTTCTAACTGTTTCACTGATCTTAAAATTGGGGCCGGGGGGGAATGGGACAGGATGTCCAGGTCTTTTTTAGTCTGAGGGTGCCTCAAATCCGTGACATTCTGTCTCTGGAGAAGTGGGTCATTTCCGAGATACCATTAGTTTATCTGGAAATGTATTTACCACAATTTACCAGCACATCTATTCAGTATGTCGTTCAGAAATCATGAGGGGAAATCACACATGGTTAAGACTAAACATTCTTGAGCGAGCCTCAGTTATGGCAAGTTCAGCAGCAGAAAAAGAAGGTGTGGTGAGTGCAGTTACTGAAATTTTCCAAATAAATAAAGCAAACAAGTTGCTCTGGGAAGAAAGTCATACCTATATGATTTATAATAGTGGGAGTTAGTCCACGAAGGCAAGATGAACCCAGCGAACCAGCAGTCACAGGCCACCCATGGGCTGCAGTGTTGCCTGCAGCGCCTTCGCTCCTTGTAACCAGTCTGTGACAACTGGTACGGACCTCATCTGTTCTGAGGTGTGTGTGGCTTCTAGCAATGCTCAGCAATTTCTATTGGCTTAAAGGTTGCTGATGAGCTCCAATGTGAGTTAGTATCAACAGGGAAAAATATAGGGATCCTATTTACAGCCTGCTGGCAGCAGACAGGTAAAAAAAATAAAAAAACCCTTCTCCAAAATCAATGTTTGCTTTACTGAGGGCCTCCTTAGGTGTACATTGGAAACAATTCTGTCTGTCTTCCACCACAGTTAAGTCACCCTACAGTTTGGTGTGCCAGCCAGTAGTAGTTAGCAGTCCAGAATCAACAGGTCTCTGCTGTTGAGCAGTACCAGACCATATTGGCCAAAAGCAGATGGAAAATATTAAATGTGACATGGCACCTGATGAATGGTGATAAGAACAAAAAGTAAAGTGGGGACTGGTGGGCATCTTGGCCCCTTTTCATCCTACTTGTGACATGACATAATGGCCAGCACCACTGATGTGAGGAGTGTTTTTAGCAGCAGGACTCCTCCCATCCAGCATGAGCCAGCCCCTCCTCTCGCTCCCTGTCATCACCCACTCTCAGCTCAAAGGAGGTCATGTCCCGGGCCTGATTCTCTAGTCTGGTCACTGGCACCCTGTACAATCATTTCATCCTCGGTAAAGTCATTAAAACAAAATAAAACAAAATGAGAACTCTCAATTCCTTTGATAGGAGGAACATTATCCCTGCTGTTCAAAACCATGACTGGCCTTCCAATGCACAAAGCAATGAGAAAGAAGTGCAGCCTCTGAAGGCAGGCTGAAAGCAAGAACCATGTACTTCGGCCACTTTCTGATTATCCTGTCTACATGTAGTTCTCTATGGCTTCATCTCTGCACATTAATTTTTCACTATGAGGGGCTTCCAGGTCCAGAAACTGGGTGTTACTAACTCTTGACATTCTGATTTAAGACTAAAATCATTCCTTTTCTCTTTACCACTTTATGTCAAGTGATGGGATTCAAGTCTTACATATTCCCTGTCCCTTCTGACCTCATTCTTATGGATTTTAGGTGCTAATGGAAAGGTATTATTAAAGCCCTTGCTATGGGGTATCTGGTTTTTCTCATCAAGTCAGTGGAGTGACACTTTCAGAATCATGAACTCGTGTCAGATTCACCTCCTGGCTTTCCAAGCCGCAGATAGATAATGTTCCTCAAACATTGCATTTTGTAACAAAGCGTTTCAGGCAGGCACAGCAATCTCAGTGGCTAACACAATACTAAACCAGCAAAGCACCTGAGAACCAAACAGCTCTAACGCTGCTGGAGATGGTGTGTTCCCCCTTCTGCTGCACAGTTTGGTGAGGCTACCTGTTATTACTAGCTAGATGTATACAAKGGACAAAACAGATGATGGATTTCTGTAGCAGATCACGAAGCCAAGCAGCACTGGGCAGTGAAGGCAAGTATGGATTTTGATTRACATGACTTCATTAAAAGCAGAAGGAAAAACATTTACTTGCTACCTAAAAGCTATTTGCCAGCATTAACTCCCCAGCCCTACTGCCTTCTCTGGGGCTAGTGGATATATGTGCCATCTTAGAGACTGAGTGAAGTCAAAGGGATTCTACTTCAGCACAAATCTGTCCTCAGGCAGAGTCAACTGCAAGATCAGGCCAAAAGCATGGTAGGTGGTTTATGCCAGTGGACTTTCRGTGCAGGAGGTTGGATCTTAAGTCCCTCAAGCAAGGAACAACCCATGCAATGCAAGGTGTCTATTAGGAGTAGATTCCTCCTCTGTACTTGGAAAAACTCCTCCCTTACAATGTACCACCAAAGAAGCAAAAATGCACTCCTGTGGACAGAGATGCTGTATTGCTTAAATAGCTATTTCGTCTTCAGCTAACTGGTGGCACTGCACCCACCATTCCCTTGGTGTTCTGCTAGAGCTTCTGCTAACAAACAACATGCACTTCAGGGCTTGACCTTCCACAGGCTTGCCAGTTTTGCCAGGGTTTCATTTACACACTTGGCACATACTTCAATGAGCCACACTGGAGCAGACAGCTAAAGTAGGCTTTTTTGCTTCCCAAAAACAGAAGAAAGGGTTTGTTGCAAATCATTCCAGTACTATCAGAACCCCTTCTCCCACCCACCCCCAAATCTTATTAAAAAGAATGTGCATAGTTATTATAGCAATTCCATGTTGTCATGATTATATCCTGAAAAGAGTGTGAAATGTGCTTTTCCACATAATTTACTGTTTTCCTGTGATTCATGAAATTCATCTTTTTGCATGAATAATTGGTCACTTCTTGTTTACGTATCACCATGGTACATAGCTCCTAGCAGGCCAAAAAAAAAGACACAAAGCTAACATTTAATCATTACATCCACATACAACCTACTCCCCGTGCCAAACTCCTTGCTTTTTACTTCCCCCCATAAAAAGAAGGCACAGATTTTTTTGATGGAGGAAATGTTTCCTAAAAAAGATCCTGACAGTTTTACCTTACTTAGCACTCACTAGCAAATTTTTTTGCTTCATGCTTGTTTTGTGCTTCACATTTTCCAGTGTAAAGAAAACAACCAAAAAGTCCCTTACAAACAAACTGAGATGATGGAGAAGGAGGAATGTTCTGAGTGCACGGCTGCTGGGAATGGCAGCTTTCCAAACACCAATTTGTTTATTTCTCAGGGGACATACAGTCAAAATGATGCTTATCAATGGTCACCTGAATTAGAAAGCACCTCAGTATGTTCTCAGAATAGTGTTTCAACTTCTAAACACTTTAGTGACACTTTATTTTTACAGTGCAGTAAACTGAGGCACAAATTAATTTGTTTACAATGACTACTCAGTGAGTCACTGCTCAAGCGACTCTGCAGTCAAGCTTTGATTTGCAAAACTCCTCCTCTGCCTTCAACTACAGCTTCCTAAATGGACTGCATGATTAGCTCAATGTGACATCTGTGACAGATGTGTGTGTATATTTGTGCTTCCTGCCTTTAAAGCTGAGGGCCACCTTGTGAAGTATTTTGACAGTAGATGAAAAAAAATCAGAAAGACAATTATATTTCTGCTTGACAGCATTGTACCACRGCAATCCAAAAACACGTCAGAAAAGAGAAGTCAGCAGGAACACTTAAGAACATAGGAAAAAACATGCTGGCTTAATACCAGCTATCAATCTAGCCCAGTAGTCTGTGTGATTCTGCAGAATCAATGCAAAAACTGAATGCAAAAGAAAAATAAAAGAAAATGCTTGTTATTGGGAATACACGAGGACATTAATCGCCTTTTTACCACAAACCCAAAGAAACATCAGGTTTTAAGACTGGGGAAAAAAAAAGCTGAGTGGTTTTTACCTCATATAGACATGAGTCAAAACCAAAGCCTCAAAATCTGATCTTATTAAAAAAAGGAGGGTGAGCTGTGAGGTTTTTGTTTTCCTTTTTTTTGGCAGCAAGGTAGAGACAGGAGGGAATGAAACTTTGGCGAGTGGTGGGGGTTAGGACATGAGAGGAGAGAAGAGGACAAAGGAGAGAGAAAAACAACTGCTTGGAGTCTAATCTTCTGATGCAAATACACCTTAGCAGCACTGGCTGGAAAGCAGACTCAGAAGTGGAAAGAATTTCTGGATCCAGATCAAGACAGCAGAAATATCTTAATCTTTGCTGGGCCATAATCTCCTGAGAAGGCTTGTGAGAATTTGATCCTGTCATTCCCAAACTAGAATCTTAAAACTGATTTGGACCAGAACTACAGTTGGTTTGAAAATGTTATTACTTCTTCCTGTGGAAAAAAAAAAAGAAACAAAAATGGAAAAAAATTCAGCCAAACCCAAAGTGCATGGACTCATTACAAGCTCAGGAAATCAACTCTATTTAAATCTCTTTCAGCACCACTCTCCAACTTTAATAGCGCGTGTGTGGAAGCAAATATTACACAGAAGTTCATCCTCCCCTCCTGGTCCCCTGCCTCCCTGCCCCTGCCCCAACCCTAGCTCTACATCTGAATGGTCACTATTTGTTTTTTCTCTCTGATTAGTCTTGTCAAGACTTTCTCTCACTAACCACCATTTTCATTCTTTTCATCATTGCTCACTCCTATATTGCTGTTTGTGATCTTCATTATCGCACCCTTGCACTCTTGTGTTTAGTTCAGCCCCTGCTTTGCTGACTTCTCTGGTTCTAGCTCCCGATGCTACTCATTCCTCTCTTATCAGCTGCTTTGCTATTCCCTGATTTTATCTTCTCTCATCCAGTCTTCTAACCTTCAGGATGGAGTATCTCAATGCTAGTGGGGTTCACCCAACTTTCTGTTTACCATTCTCTCGCACTGCCGGGACTCTCATAAGCAAATGCGTCTTTAGGAAGGAAGGACTTCCTCTGTCCTGAGAGCAGTCTTTCCTCACCACTGGCACTGCACACCAACCTCTTCCTCTAGACTATGTTCTTTCTCCCTCTTTCCCCCGTTCTTATGCTTCTAGCTTTTGCTGACAATGTAACAACATTGTGAGATGAGGAAAGACCTATTGGAGACTCACATTGGTTTTCCGGCCCTGCTGACATGACTGGAGCAGGTATCCACTTAAACAAGTTGTCACTGAGGCTCCAATGTCAGTGCATGTCTGGTGGGTTGACCTTGGCCGACTGCCAGATGCCCACCCAGCCGCTCGCTCAGTCTCCTTCCTTAACAGGACGGCGGGGAGAAAAATAAGATGACAAAGCTCATGGGTTGAGGTAAATACAGGGAGATCATTTTACCATCAACAGGAAAAACAGACTCGACTTGGGGAAGATAAATTTAATTTATTGCCAATTAAAATCAAGTTGGATGGTGAGAAACAAAGACAAAAATTAAAACAATTTCTTCCCCCCCTCCCCGCTTTTTTTCCCCAGGTTCAACTTCACCCCTTCATTCCCAACTCCTCTACCCCTTCCCTACCAAGCAGTGCAGGAGGATGGGGAATGGCAGGTTATGGGGTCAGTCCATAACAGCTCCTCTCTGCTGCTCCTTCCCCCTCACACTGTTCCCCTACTCCATTGTGGGTCCTCTCCATGGGCTGCCGTCCTTCAGGAAAAATATGCTCCAGTGTAGACTCTCCACAGGCCTCAGTTCCTTCAGGAAATATCCATCTGCTCCAGCATGGGGTCCTCCAAGGGCTGCAGTGTGGGTATCTGCTCCTGTGTGGGCCTCTCCATGGGCTGCAGGGGAATCTCTGCTTCTCCATGGTCTCTCCATGGGCTGCAGGGGAATCTCTGCTCCGGTGCCTGGAGCTCCTCCTCTCTTCTTTCTTCTGACCTTGGTGCCTGCAGGGCTATTTCTCACACTTCTTTTCCTTACTCCTCACTGCCTGTGCAGCGTTTTGCCCTTCCTTAAATACATTTTCCAAGACACACCACCACCTTGAATGAGGGGCTCAGCTGTGCCCTGTGGTGGGTCCGCTGGAGCCGGCTGGAACGGGGCAGCGCCTGCACAGCCCCCTCCTCACAGAGGCCACCCCTGCAGCCCCCCTTCACCAAAACCTTGACACCAACACCCAATAGAGTATGCATTTACTATTATTCTATTATTACAAAGCCCTAAGTTCCAGCATCTGGAAATTCACCTTTTTTCTGAACCACCAGCTATATCTTCTGCAGGTGGATTCACTGATTTATTTCTCTGCATGCTGCCAGAAGAATTGAGGGGAATTTGCAGAACTGAGGAGAATTTGCAGAATTGCAAAATATAGAGGGCTTTTTTTTTTTTTTTTTTGGAAGCTTAGCAGCATGTTTCTTATCTTGGCTACAATTGTCTAACCTTGCTATTTTTATTTCACATTTATTGCAAACAGTTTTGGCCTGTGCCATTTGTTCGGTCTTGGATTGTCTTTATGTCTAGGCAGATTTTTTCTTGGATGCTCTTCATTTCTCTTTACTGCTTGATATTACTTTCTTGTGGGAAATAAATACAGTTTTCACCAGCCCTGAAAGTGCGCCCTGTACGTTGATAGCTCAAGACCACTCTTTACAATCATCGCTTTTTGCCTTGCTTACCAGATAACCCTCAGGCACTGAATTCACTTTGAAATGAGTGGACCTCATACGTTGCAAAATTCACATGGCTCAGAATTACCACACCTGTCCATAGTCTGATATGGAAGTGGTGAAGACAGGCCTTTCCAAGGGGACACTGAAAGCCTGATTGTTCTGAGCAAGTTAATCTAGTTTTTTTTAATATCCCTGTAAGATCACTAATGATGATGGGCCATTTGCTCCACCTTCCTTCTGCTCTCTGCAATGCTGCTTCCCTTGGGAAACACATAGAAGCAGAGCTTTTTGGCATGACAATAAAAATGACTCTCCAGCATGGCCATTTATTCATTTGCAATGCCTTACATGTCAAACATCATAGGGTTGGAAAAAAGAGTCTCTGTACTTAATATTATTAACTTAGTCTTATTTCAGTGTTAAATAATTATTTATTTACAGTACTAAATGAGAACTTCTTACAATGCTGATGGATCATTGTTCTTCCACAGATTTTCTCCTTTTTCCGCACACAAAGACAAGTTGCCTTTTGGTCTTGATTTGTAAATGAGAACCAGTCATTTTCTACTAGTTTTCCAGTCAACTGAGGGAGACACATTCTATCCAGCATGCTCTGATGGGTCAAAGTCCATTGCATTGTCTTTGCTTTAATGAACTTCTATGAGGACCCAATATGCTTGAAAAAACTCTAACTCCACTGAGAACCTCTGATTAGCCACTTTTATTTATGATGTTCTTTATTTTTAACCTTAGTTTAGATAAGGTAAGTTTAGACAGGGTAATCAGTAGGGAAAAGARTTGCTATCTTTCCTCAGCAGTACCAAGCTCTCCTCTACTTGTTGGCAATCATATTTAAAATATGATTGCTGCAAATATATGTTTTGATCATATCAGCTCTGCACATTTTATCGTGTTTTATTGTGTATCAGAATGAGGTAAGATTTGGACTTTCTAATGTGAAGAAATTTTCCTGTAAACAGGATCATCGACAGAATTTTGACACATGGAGCAGTTGTCACTTTCCACATTTTTGCCTTATCTGTATCCAAGCTGCCTAGCAACCTGTCAGTTTGGAATGTAATAAGCCAAATAATGTGGGAGTGATTAATTCAGGGTCTACATGATTTTACTCACATTTATAGAATCATAGAATCATAGAATCATTAAGGTTGGAAAAGACGTCTAAGATCATCGAGTCCAACCGTCAACCCAACACCACCATGCCCACTAAACCATGTCCCTAAGCGCCTCATCTACA
>JAYKAV010003247.1:198630-308433 GCA_035582835.1 Phoebastria nigripes
ATCAGGTGTTGTCCTGGTTCTGGCTGGGACAGAGTTAACTTTCTTCCCAGTAGCTGGGGAGGGTGTGCTGTGTTTTGGGTTTGGTATAATAGGAGCGTTGATGGCCCATTGATGTTTTGGGTGTTGCTGGGTGGTGCTTGCACCGGGCACTTTTTGGCCTCCCATGCCCTGCCAGGTGCATGGGAAGCTGGCGGGGGGAGCACAGCTGGGGTGGTTGACCCAGCTGGCCAATGGGGTATTCCATACCTTGTAACGTCATGCTCAGTATAAAAACTAAGGGTGCGGGGGGGCTCAAGGTCCTGGGGGATGGGCTCTCGTTCGGTTTGGCGGGTGGTGAGCAATTGCATTGTGCATCGCCTGCTTTGTATATTGTTGTTGTTGTTGTTGTTGTTATCACTGTTACTATTACTGTTTTACTTTGTTTTATTTCAATTATTAAACTGTTTTTATCTCAACCCGCGAGTTTTCCTACTCGTGCCCTCCCGATTCTCCCCCCCACCCCACTGGAGCGGGGTGGGGTGAGCGAGCGGCTGCGTGGTGTTTAGGTGCTGCCAGGGTTCAACCACGACAGGTGTGTTTTCCTGTTCCTTTCAGTATTCTTCCCTGCCTCTGAAGGGATTGAGGAAAACACTACCTGTGCTCCTGATCCTTCAACCAATCGCCCCAGTGCCTTGAAGTCCCTTTTGATCGCTTCTGGGCTTCTCTCTGCAACCTCATCACTGCTGGCCTGTATAACCAATAGCGGACAGTAATCAGAGGGCCGTACCAGACCAGGGAGTTTCCTAGTAATGTCTCTAACCCGGGCCCCAGGGAGGCAGCAGACTTCCCTGTGGGATGGGTCTGGTCGACATATCGGGCCCTCCGTTCCCCTCAGAAGGGGATCACCTATGACAATTACCCTCCTTTTTTTCTTAGCAGAGGCAGTCATAATGCGTGGGGCTGGCTGCCTCACCCTAGGCAACCCCCCAGATAGACCTTCATCTACACCTTCATTTGCCTGGCCCTCACGATCCAGAGCCCCRTATCTGTTGTGTAAGGATAACTGGGAAGGTGAGGGAGGCTGGGCGGGGGTTTGCCTGGCACCCCGAGCAGGGACCTGTTTCCATTACACCCTGTCACTTAGGTCCCCTCCTGCCTGGTGGCAAGAGGGCAGGGGCTCCTCTGYTTCTTGCRGAGCCTCCATCTGCCGCCTTTGCCTCAGGGATGGCAGGGTGTGGCTCCACCAATCTATCTCCCTCTCACACTCCCTGATACTCCTTAACCTTTCCACTTCCTCCTTCAGCTCTGCCACCAGGCTGAGCAGATCATCCACCTGGTCACACCGCACACAGGTGTTGTCTCTGCTGCCCTCCGGTACAAGTGACACACTGTAAGATACATACAATACCTTTCCTTAAAAGAATGCTGAAAGTCTTCCTGTACTAGCTATCTCCTCCTATATGCAAAGACATATCAGCAGTTTTCACTAATGAAACAGAAAATAAAATTCAAGATCTCTCCATACAGTCAGTGTTCTTTCAGTATAGTATCTGAAGTGTCTTCAATACAATGCACAACAGGCAGCTATGTAAAATTCAACATTAAAAGGCCAATACAGTAGCACAGCATGTCAGGAACCACTGCTGAGTACAAGATGTATTGTCACTGTGTGATAAATCATTTCCCTCCAAGACTCAGAACACATTATAATATATGTAAGTGGGGGAGTTCTCCCTGCAAATTTTGAGTAGGCTGATAGATTTGGTGAGAGAAATTGGCAGGATGATGTCTTTGGAGATGGAGGCATCACGTTCCCAGCTGGACTCCAGGCTGGAATGCTTTTTAGTGTTTCTCTCTTTCCTTGTCAGGGAGTCCTTTTTGAGGGTCGTATAGCTGATTTTCCCTCAAAGCTCCATTGCCAAGAAGGCAAGGCATTAGCTGGAAACAATGAGAAAATCCTGGTCTTGTTGATTAACAGCAGGAGTAAAATCCACTAACAAACTTTGACTTGCAAGTCAGCAAAGAATACATCTGTTCTGATTGATTTCTGGACTCTTTCATAATAATGGGTATTTTTCAGGGCACTATAAAAACCATTACTGACCAACAGGCTTTCTTAATTAATAAAACCAAGCAAATTGGCACCCCAGTTTCATCTTCTTTAAAGGAAAACAGTATCTATTTCACTAAGCTCAACAACAGAAAGTCTAGAAAGTGTGAATCAACTCTCACTATAATGTAGAAAACCTTTTTTAAAGTTCTTAATTGACATTTCTGAGCTTTGTCCTGGAGGCAGCTGTAATTAAATTATTCATGACACCAACAGTATACAAGGCACATAAAAGACTTTAATCCATTTACCGGCTTGATTTATTGAAGCTTAAGCAACAGGAAAAAATTGATTAAAACATCTAGTTGGTACAGACAATTGTGCTATATGATCTGTGAAAACCAGCATGCACTTCTGGACGCTTATGCATCAGAATAGGTATTAACATTTGGCCCCAACATAGAATAAACTGATCAACCATCAATTTGGATCCTTCTTAAATACAGTGGAGGATGACCTTGTCATCCCCTCCTTCAATTCACTTGTTCTTTGAAGAATTTGTTGAAGAAAAATTGTCTCGAAAACTGTGCATACACATTATGACTATGATATTTATATTACATATTGACATAATCAAATCGAGTGCAATTTGAGGSTGATCCTGCTTGTAGTTATTTGTATTCTTCTGAGTAGTCTTGTCATTCATGAACTGTGTAAATATCAGTCTTTCGTAGACCTTCTCCACTGCTGTCTTGAGCTTATAGGAATTTTTATTCCAATCTCTGCAAATGAAAAATTATTTCATCCAAGACCTAAATGCATTTCTTATTCCCAAGAAGATGAGTAGTTGATCTTTGAACACAACATCTGGATCCCTTTCCATTTTATTTGGTAGACATTTAAAGACATCTCCATTGTGTATATAACTTTGTTTTTAATATTAGTGTAACAATCAAGGAAGAATATGTTCATCATCCTGATACAGTAGTACCCGCAGCGAGCACCATTCCTCCAGAGAAGCTCCCAAAACATTCTGTCCAGGATGCCCAGGAATCTCTATTGACATTTGTCAGACTAATGTATTTGGGTCTCAACATGTCAGCCTTGCAATGCTTTTAAGCTTTACAAAGCATAAACTTTTATTTTATTTTATTTTATTTTGAGGTTTTGGATGGTTCAAAACGACAGTACAGATTCTCATGTAGTTGTATTTTCTGAGAGATGAGACCTTCTGGTTAAATTGTCTAGGTCCTGACAGAAACCACTGTTAAGCTTGAGAAGTTCTGAGTCCTCTTTAAACTGCACAGGAAATATGTGAATCTTCACCTTTCTTTTTTCTTGACTCATTTTGCTATTTACATCTGAGAAGTCTGTAGGTTCAGATGAGTACTTTCAAAGGATTCAGAACCTCCTGTCTGCACTTCTCATTTGAACCTGTCATCCCTCTCTATTCTGTGAAATCACATCTTTTCTTTCTCTTAATATACCACAAAGTTCACATTATAAAAGAATACCTCTTTGYCTCTTCTTCCTCACCAAGTCCCTCTCAATTCATAAACCACAGTACTATTATTCTGGTTTTTCTGCATCTAGAGAACTTCTGTTCTTTCAAATATCTTTGCCCTCAGTACCAAAAGAGTATGGAGGAAATAAATTCCACCTAGCTTACAACTCCTCCTTTTGTTTCACCATCATGCGTATAAACATTTATGAAAACACTGTTCCTTTTGCCCTAGGGCAAGGAACATGTGAAAAACACACAAAAAAACCTTAACGACACAAATTGGAAAATTGTATATGGACAGTTTTCTGAAATAATCATGCTTTCCAATGTCAATGTTACTGTTTCAAACAGACCAAATGCAGTTCTGTTGTATTCAGGCAACCGCTGAAATCCTTGGCCACTGACCCTCCAGGACAGATTTTGACTCACTCTAACAATAATCCATAAAAAAAAGCAAGATGCTCTCATTTGTGTGACTCTTTGACCCTGACAAACTTATTAAGATTCATCCAGCTTTTTATGAAACTACTATCCAGCTGCAAACTTCACCAGCCAGTTGAATTTGCAGGAGATGGAGCATTTCATAATGACCCCATTTTTTTTGTCAAGTAAAACTAGTAGTCAAAGGGATATATAACAAATAGTAGCACCTTACCTTCACCTTCATGTTTCTGCTACTGTCAAGCCTGACACTAAAATGGACTGATTTATATCTTTGTGATAGTGATTTTGTTGATATAACTGAACGTGTTTTTTCTAGGCGTTTCAGTAGGGAATACTACAGAGTCGCTATTAGTTCTGATATACCAAGGGAGAAGCAACTTATTTCAACGAGAATATGAAAAGGCATTCTTCTTAGCAGTAGTATAGCAATAATGAGACACACGTATCCCCTCACCAAGGTCTCAGCCAACAGCTTATCCCCCTTCCCCACTATACCATGAACAGAACAAATGCTGACATTTTCTTCAAAGAACTGATCATGAAATCTGCTCTTGAAATAACTTCTCGGTACGTGTCCAGAACCATACAAAGACAAAGTTGTGTGCATTATATTCATTGTAGTTGCAATTGCAAAATATGTGAGGAAGGATGAAATTTTGAGCTGGAAATAACAAACAGCAGAATTCCTGCTGAATTCCTGGGAGCCAGAACTTCACAATCACTCTCTAAGTATGTAATCTATGGTCACAATAAAAGAGCGGGATGTTTAAGTAATGGAATTTTTAAAATCATCGCCACAAAAATAGAGACTGGCCATGTATAATCATGACCAGCTATCTTTCAGAAAATTTATGTAGTGAGATCGACGTGAAGTCTTAACTGATGCCCTAATTTGGTAGTACCACAAGAATTGAAACATCCTTCAAAGTTCACTCAGCAAAAACAATTCTGTTTCTCCCTTAGCTAATATGCTTCCCACCATTATACTGTAGAGCGGATCAGTTAAGACAAGCTTCTTTTTAAACTCAGAGAGGTTCAAATCCCTTTGGCTTTTGTAAGAAGACAAAATATTTTAACTTGAAGAAAGAGAATGAATGTCAATGACTTGCCATCTAATGGTGATGTATATCTATTGATACAGATTTATCACCAAATCTGAAAAAAAGAAAAAAATTTGTAGCATTTTGTTGATAATTGTATTTTTAGGATATGTGTATTAATAAACATCTCATTTTTTTACTAGTGTTCGCTGTCAAACTGTTTAAGAATGCCATCTGAAAAAAGTAGAATAGTCTGAGTGTTTATTCAATAATACTTTCTTTGTGTATCACATTATCCATGCCGGACAATGGAAAGCATCTTAAAAATGCTGGTTTTGTAAGCCTGAAATGTGAAGAATTACAGGCAATATAAACAAATGTGAATCTCTGACGCATATTAAAATTGTTATAATTACACAGCATGTAAGACATGGATAAAATACTGATACCACATCTATCACAGGAAATTACTGTTATTGTTATTATCACAGGATAATAACAATAATAATTATTATCACAGGAATGTCATATCACTGAAAGGTGATACAAGTTTAAAATACACACTATACAATAAACAAGATCAATCAAAAAATATTAATCATCTTTATTTTGTGTTGCTAAATACTGTGCTGTCACCAGCACCTACAGTTGACTCTCACCACTTTCAGGACATTTCTATAGGTCTTTATAATGTAATGCTACAGAAATGTAAACACCATAACCTACCATGTGGCATGTGGCAAACATGTATCTGCAGCAAATGGCATAAAGCAAGACTGACCTTTTGCTCCACGTATGAGGCAGCTTGATGAGGGCATTTTTAGCTACTGCATCACCATGGCAAGTGAAGTGCTTAGGTAATGTCTACAATGAGAAGTCTACACACCTCAGTGCTTTCCTTTAGCTAACGAAGCGTACGCTGTCAAAGGCAAATACAAAACTTGAGCCAAAGAGAGTGCAACTCAGATGGTTTCCCCATGATGTTCAACTGTTCGAATGTGACCCTAATTCAGCTGCAGTATTATTAGTTTTATGTAGGCTTAAAAATTAATAAAGAAATCTGTGCTTAAGCTATACTAGCAGGTAAGCCATCGATTCTTGAAGCCTTAGAAGAACAATATTCTTGGACAGATCACAGAAAAGAAAACATTTTTTTCATCAGTTCCTGCAAGCACATTGAATTGAATTGAACTGAAGGCCCAAATTATATCCATGTAAAAAATGTTCTCCAGACCAATGTTTTTTTGGCACATTTATAATCCATTGCTGAAAAAGGAATGTCATATATGTTATAAAAGCTTTCTAGACAGTATTCAGAATGGCCATGTAAAAATTTTTAAAACAATCTCGTCCACAGGTTAGTCACTCCTGCAACAGAGTTTACAGTACCTACACTATTTGAAGCAAACTATGTATTTCAGGTAGCTCAGTGTAGGCTGCAATGCAGCTGGGGAAGCAAGAAGATGTAAATGGCTAGTTAGACCATGCTGTGCTCTATGCTTTAACACCTACCCATCTGGCATCAAGAAAGCTAACTAGCTGTAAGCTAGATTGGGTATGCCCCAGTCTAGTTCATTTTACATTTGCACTAAGTCCATTTGATAACTGCACTGACACTATACATGATCTGAAAGTGAGCATAAATTATATGTGTCCCCTTGATGAACAATTTTTATCAGTGGCTATTTCCTGCTAGGAAACAAGATGAAATCTTATCACATTTTCCCTCCATCCAAGGGGTGGGGAAAAATCTGTAAGCTCAGATATGTGGACATACAAAGTACACAGTGGAAGAGGAGGGTCTAGAGTGCTATAAGGGAGTTTCAGTGTGAACAGGAATTAGGCTCTTTAAGGTCATGTATTCACAGATAATTTCAGACAGTCAGGAATTAACATTGCCATTTACTGACCTGGCAGGACATGAGGCAAGTTTTGATCAGACGCCAACGTAAAGATGCACAAAAATCTCAAAACACTAATGCAATCTCAGCCTCTGGAATGACTACTGCTTTTTCTTTGTTCTGCCTTCTTATGATGGAGTGAAGGAATTCAATGCTTCAAGGAATTCAAGTGTCATTTGTAAATGAGATTCTTAAAGCAAGGCAAAAATTCAAATATTCCCATATCTTAACTATAGACAGCATATAAAAACTGTGTAGCAAATGATTTCTTCTTTGTTTACAACTTGTACACACATAGTCTCAGAGCTAATCTAGAATTCTGTAACGGTAGCAGATAGGGAGCCAACAGAAACATACAGAAATATAACAAAAATGTGTAGGACTGTATGATAYCACAGTATTCAGTATTAACTTTGTAAACTATTAGTTACAAATCCCACTGTTCAGATCTTCTCTGTTGTAGACCATCAAGTAGAAGTGTTAAAATAGAACAGGCCTGACTGACACCAATGAAAGACACCATTATATACACTGGATCTACTGTTACCCTGTCTTTTAGGTAACTTTCAATACACACAATCGATTGTTTAAAATGTATCTTTACATAACAAGATTTATGGTTTATTTCCAATATAAAGTATACAATCATATATATATAACATGTATATTATATGAGCTTTGGTGAAGTTCTAGACTGCAGACTCACTAGCTTGAACATTTTATCTCTTGCATTTMCATTCTAAGGATTTGTTCTAGGGCTTGTTGTTCCTCCCATTACATATCAGTCTTGCCAAAATTGTTACACTAGCAGCCGTGCCTCAGAGGCAGACAAAGTTCTACTCTGTAGGCCTTGAACACACACATTATTTTCTCTTTTATGTCATTCTTCAGTCTGTATGTAGGAATAAAAAAAAAAAAAAAAATTGTGATGTCACCTTCTAGGAGCTAGACTGGGTTTTGCAAAATTTTCCCTGCCTTCCCTCCTCCCAGATTTCCACAAACTGTATTCTCCTATCGATAGGCAGAAATAATGAAAAATAAAATTAAGCTTTAAAACTTTGGATGTGATGTGGAGAAGATGGAGGTTATTGCATACTCCAAAGCTTGCGTACTGGATAGGTCTTTTTCTGCTGGATAACTAAATTTCTTCTCTGAGACTTGGAGTTTTGAATGTAATCCAAGCTCCCAATCTAATCTTGTATGTCTGTGGTTTAATTCTGCAGTTTTGCTTGCAGGGTAAAGAAAAGATTAAACGACTAAAACTGTCAAAGGTAAGAAAAAAAATACCTACGGTTCTCTGTGACAATCACAATATTCAAGAGCTGAGATTAAACAACACATGATGTTCTAATGGGAAAGGTACACCATAGTTAGCAGTGAAATCTTACTGACTCCAATCATAAGCTTCTCCAACAAGTGCTTTTATATATTGTTGCAAGTCAGAATACAAAACTCTTTAGTAGGAGAATGCTGATATACTGCTAAGGCTCTGRCTTTGATGGGGAACGCTTTGAGGTCTTTAGTAAAAAGGAACACTATTCCATGTACAGGCCTAGAAGTAAAAACAAGATTCATCTAGGAATCTGCTCACACCACATTTCCACAATTAAACATAGATTGTGAGACAGCACTAGACAATCAATTTCATTTTACACTGCCTCTACTTTCCAAAAAACCCCATATGGACATCTGTGTCATCTTTGGTGCAGTTGACAAAGACAAGAATTTCACTGGCTTGGGAACGATAAATAAGTAGGCAACTCATTAACACTAAAGTATTTTTTTTGTCTGCCAGAAGAAATGGAAACTGATCAGTCAATCAAGAAATATCAAAAAGAAGACTGGATTTTCATCCATTTGTAGGGTGAGGTCATCATCTAGTAAAACCAGCATTATTTACTTCTTCGGTGATACAGAAGACAAAACCTTTGGTTTTGATTACAAAAATGAAGCACAGAAAAACATTTAAATAAAAACCTAAACTCTCTGCAATACATGTTTCATACTGCCAAATACATATGCAACTATTTGGTGTTTCCTTATTGCTATAAAAAAGCAATTTATGAAAAGTGACTGCTGATGCAAAAAAACAACCAAACCAACCCCCCCTCCCCGACACTACAATAACAAGAACCACACTAAAAAATGTCCGTAAGTCCCCCATTGAATCACAAGCTCACCGTAAGAGATATCATTCTCAGTTTATTTACATTCCTAAGCATAAACATTTATTTTCCCTTATTTCATTCAGAACTCTTTCATAACTAAGGCCCCAAATCTACATAGAGTGTAGGCACAGAAATTCCCCTCCATGCTGCCGTTAGCAAGACTAGAAAGACCTATGACTTGATCCAAAGTCCAATAATGTCATTGGGGAGTTTTTGTACTTCCTTCAATGGGTTTAGAAAGGGCATCTGAGGTCAGCAAGCTGCACGCCTTATTCTGTCAGAAATTCCACTGAGGCAGTGCAGTATCAGTCTCCACATAATTACATACATCTTCCTGAAACTGAGGCCAGTCACATTAATCGTACTTTCATGAGAAAATGACTTTTGGAATCAAACTAGCTTTGTAAAACAGAAATTAAATACATACTATACATTGGTTATGGCAATGTTTTGCCCTACTCTAAAAAGATGCACTGCTTAGTTTTTAAACTTTTCTATTACTAGAGCTGGAGTTGTTTATAAATGACTAAAGAAATGCCTGCCAACACTCTTATGTTTCAGTACTGATTCTTCTGTTATACATCAAAAGTAGTAAGAAATAATAAGCTCCTCAGGCTCACCTCAGGCAATACATTTGGGCATATACTTTGGAAATAGAGATGGATTTGTATCTATATTCAATTAAATGTTTTTCTCCATTTTTTAAAGTATCAAAAGTACTGATAAATTACATCAACACATGAAGCCAAATTTAAAACAGACATAACAGGGAAACATTTTCATCATTGCTGCAGTTATTTAGAACTTCAATCGTGGGCTACCAGAAAATACAATGAAAGAAAAATCATAAATAAAAACAATTTTTTCCAGGGATTTTTTCCCTCCCATATTTGCAATCTGATAATATTAGTTAAATAAATAAATAAATAAAAGAACTTAATCCACAAATACTTCTATCAAGCATAGTTTCAGATCAATCTTGAATCAATGATACAATCCCAAATGATTAGAATATATTCGTCGTTTGCTGGGTTGAGATTTGCAGCTTCAGAAATCACACTGTATCAGCGGTACTGAGAATGTCAGTCTCTCTGTTTTCCTCTGTAGTGGTTGGCTCTTCCTTCAATAAAACGCTTAACTGTTTCTGTGCACATGAGAGGAAAAGTTCCAAACTATACAGATTTCTCTGACGGACAACTTGATCAAGCTGTTGAAATAAAAAAGAAAGATAGATCAACTTCAAGAAAACCTGGAAATAAATGCCAGGGTTTGTCAGCAAAAATTCAACCATATTCAACACCAAAAATTCAACAACCAAATGCGACAACAACAAAAGAACCTAAGTAACTTCTATGCGTGCAATTCAGTAACAACTTTTTAATGAAGTATTTCAGTTTCTTCAAAATAAAATGTACATAAGGTGAAAAGTAACTTTCCAACAGCTGTCAAATTCTACACAAGAAATTTGAAAAAGCTAAACAGCCTAGCTGCCACACTAGATAAATCCCCACAGCATCTTTTAAAATTGCAGCTGTTGCTTTTATAAAAGATACTGCTTCTGCTTTAAAATGAACACTACATACAACTGCATATTCAAAAATTCAAAGTCTACTGTTAATTTAAATGGCAGCATGTTTAAATAGTTCCCAGAGGAAAAGTGGTAATATTTTCTGCCTACTTCGTTTATTCCAACATTTTATTGGAGTGCCCTACTGTCAAACAATGGGAACTATATACTTACTTGCAGTAAAGACAATGGCCCTTTCTTCCCCACCAAAAAAGATAACAACACAATAACAAGACTTGGTAGGTTATGCCATATAAATGACATAAAAATACAGTATACTGAAAGGTATTTGAATTTTCTTAATATCATAACATTAATAAATAAAATGCACTGCAGAATTCCTTTCATTTGAATTTTAAAGTTCAAATGCCAAACAAATAATATCACAATTAGGAGATGTTTTCAACTTGACTATCCTTTAATCAGCCACAAATTCAACTAAATACATATATAACAATGACATAGGGTGAGACTGAAAGGTAGTGGTACAAGGCTAATAGGACATAAAAGTTATGCCACTCAAGAGGAAGGAAGTAATGGAATTTGGAAGAAGTCCAGCTCCACACTTCTGTCAAACTGTTGTGCACAAGTCCATAAGCAATGTCTCGAACTGTGTAACACCAGCAAAATGCTAATGTGAGGCCATGTGGCCCTAGCAGACTAGAGCAACTTGTCTAGCAGACTGGTGGCAATCATGTGCAAATGGCCGTATTTTTTCAAAAAATATATCGTGCCTCATGTATCTAGCACTCACAGCTTTAATTATAGCTTTCAACAAAAACTCTGATCCTATGGCATCTCTCTGCACATGTATGTTCATCATTCAGCAGTCAGTTAGTTGCTCTAACAATCACTTGAATGGATGTTTTGTTTTATAACAGATATACTTTTTTAAAAATATTAATACAGAATGCAAGGCAAAGTTAGTGATACCTTCCCACTTCACTTTCAAAATGCACTCAGGGTAGAGCTGCAGTGCTGTGATTGAATACACAAAGGGAAACATTTTTATGACCCTGTGCTTTGCTCTTTAAGTTCCTCTAACATGCAAAACCAGGCTCCGGTAGTTTGAATATTTTGGCATTTTGTTTCAACAGACATGAACATGTCAAATCTAGTCGCAAGCAGAATACACACATATTTTCTAGAAGCCACACAGTCATAAAACTCTCCTTCAGTAATATGTCTGCTTGTACTTCGACTTCTGCAAATTTCCAGCTGTTGTGCAAATTTTTGCATCTCTTAGCAAAAGCAGACATTAGTGCTCCATACATAGCCTGATGTGAACCTAGCCCACTGATTTACAACAGATTTTAAAGCAGATCTAGTTCAAATAAATTTCAGAAAAGTCTGCTCTTGATATATTTAACAGCTGCTACTGACAMGAAAATGAAAGATTTGGAAACAGCAAACTAAGCTCTAAAGAAGCTGTATCTAGAAAAGACAGTCTGGAACAAATGAACAACATAAACACACTGTTGTGATGGGGCATTTCTTCCGATTTGAAAGGTATCTTGCCTCCTTCTTCTTCTCTGGTCCAAAATATAAAGAACATTTTGCATGGGGAAGCTTGCAGATGTTTTTGTGCTTGTGACCCATATTTCTCTGGGGAATGGGCAGATATAGTGCGATTCACATAAAATCATCTGTTACGTCTTAAGAAAGAACATGAGAAGCCTCTTTCTCTAAACATATTATGTCATCAAATTCTGTTGCTTCTGGTAGATGTATCAGTTGGAGGAACTTAGCATGAAACTGATTTTCAATGGTTTCCTTTCATTGCATATCATATTATCTATACTCTTAGATAGTTCTTTATTGAGCTTTGACCTAGAGCTTTGGCTAAACTCTCCATTTTCTTTTCTTGCAGCCTTTCCTTGCAGATTCTGCTTTAAAGAGATCGAAGTAGCTCGCCAGATGTGTGTTCTGATATGCTGCTGTTAACTTTCTTTACCAAGGCAGCAATCTCTAATTGTATAAGGTTAAATTTATTTCACCAAGTACTAATGTAAATGTTTAATGTGTGTAGTGATTGGCTGCAATACGAACAAACCAGAATTTCTTCAGGCTTGTGAAAGATTTTAAAAGTCTCAAATGAATTAAGTACACATTTGAGGAGTCTTTGTTGAACTCAAGTGGTTAGATGGTAGTCTCCCTTTCTGCATAAGAAAAGTTTATTGCTTGTTAAAAGTTTATGTAAATTCAATAACATAAAAATTCAAAATTCAGTTGCCCCTTGTCTGCTCAGTTTATGTATAAGCTTTGCCTTAAGCAGTACATTTTAAAATTCTTCCATGCTACAGTAAATGACAAAACACTCTGAAAAGACTTGGGATCTTCACCTAACACAAAATGAGAAGCAGCAAAATGATGCTGGCTTTGAAAATGGTACATTTGAATGTATTCAGAAGGAGAACATTCCATTAATGGAGAAATTGACTGGGAAATAGAACCAAATCCAATGAAGCTTTGTTATATAATACATTGTTTAATGAAGTGTTAGCAACAGACACATTTTTTTGAACAGTGCCTCAACATTGCTGTGCTTCTGCTTGCATAATATACCATGAGATGTGAAAATACGTAAGTAAGGCATTTTAAATCATGTTTTTCTAAATAGTCTTCCCTCTATATTTTTAGGTCCTGTTCATTTCATGGAATGATCTCATTATTTAAACAAACATAAATGGACATCTGGCAAATTCAAACTGAATGTGACTCATATGCAAATGTAATCAGTATGAATAACGTATTAGGGATGGAGCATTTCCACAACCAAACCAACTCAACTGTTCTAATTCTATAGATACTGAAAAATGCAGCATGTTGGTCCAGATCTACCACGAGAAGGCCATTTTCTACATCACACCATCACTGTTGTTATTACTAATCAATGTTTCTCTTCCACCATATGAAATCTTGTGGGACAACCAGGGGATCAGGCCCAGCCAGCACGCGTTCATGAAAGGCAGGTCCTGCTTGACTAACCTGATCTCCTTCTATGACCAGGTGACCCGCCTAGTGGATGAGGGAAAGGCTGTGGATGTGGTCTACCTGGACTTCAGTAAAGCCTTCGACAGTCTCCCACAGCATTCTCCTAGAGAAGCTGGCGGCTCATGGCCTAGACAGGTGTACTCTGCACTGGGTAAAAAACTGGCTGGACGGCCGAGCCCAGAGAGTTGTGGTGAATGGAGCGAAGTCCACTTGGCGGCCGGTCACGAGCGGTGTCCCCCAGGGCTCCGTTTTGGGGCCGGTCTTGTTCAATATCTTTATCAACGATCTGGACGAGGGGATTGAGTGCTCCCTTAGTAAGTTTGCAGATGACACCAAGCTGGCCGGCAGTGTCAATCTGCTCGAGGGCAGGAAGGTTCTGCAGAGGGACCTGGACAGGCTGGATCGATGGGCCGAGGCCAGTTGTATGAGGTTCAACAAGGCCAAGTGCTGGGTCCTGCACTTTGGCCACAACAACCCCATGCAACGCTACAGGCTGGGGGAAGAGTGGCTGGAAAGCTGCCTGTCGGAAAAGGACCTGGGGGTGCTGGTTGACAGCCGGCTGAATATGAGCCGGCAGTGTACCCAGGTGGCCAAGAAGGCCAATGGCATCCTGGCCTGTATCAGAAATAGTGTGGCCAGCAGGACTAGGGAAGTGATCATCCCCCCATACTCAGCACTGGTGAGGCCRCACYTYGAATACTGCGTTCAGTTTTGGGCCCCTCACTACAAGAAGGACATTGAGGTGCTGGAGCGTGTCCAGAGGAGGGCAACGAAGCTGGTGAAGGGTCTGGAGAGCAAGTCCTGTGAGGAGCGGCTGAGGGAACTGGGACTGTTTAGTCTGGAGAAGAGGACGCTCAGGGGAGACCTTATTGCCCTCCACAACTACCTGAAAGGAGGTTGCAGCGAGGTGGGTGTTGGTCTCTTCTGCCAAGCAACTAGCGATAGGACMAGAGGAAATGGCCTCAAGTTGCACCAGGGGAGGTTTAGATTGGACATTAGGACAAATTTCTTTACTGAAAGAGTGGTTAAGCATTGGAACAGGCTGCCCAGGGAAGTGGTGGAGTCACCATCCCTGGAAGTATTTAAAAGATGTGTAGATGTGGCGCTTAGGGACATGGTGTAGTGGGGCATGGTGGTGTTGGGTTGATGGTTGGACTTGATGATCTTAGAGGTCTTTTCCAACCTTTATGATTCTATGATTCTATGATCTATCCAGTTCAAAGTTCCCAATTCTGTACATTGTATCCTATTAGCACAGCTTTAATTAGCTCAAAGTTTTAATGTTCCTGAACTTCATTATTTTAAGTTACTCAACAGTATCTTTTTAACCCTGTACAGGTTGTTTTTTTTTTTAAGAATCAGAGGTTGCCTTTCTATGTACTCGTATGGAACCTACTGAGGAACTGGCTATGTAAGATTTGGAAAAGCAGTTCCTGAACTTCATAGGGTCTATACCACTCCTGAAATTCCCACAATCATTGAGAGACATTCATTTTCCAAAAATGWGCTGATTCTTGCAGGACATTCTAACACATTCACTGCTGTTTTTTCCCTTCTGTTTAAACCTTCAGTCCACTTTTGAGGTCTAAGTGTGATTCTACTATCCTTCTGGCCAAAGATGACTGGATGAGACTCCCTGTGGGGTCCCACCTCAGTCATATCCCTAGACCACCCAGAATGACGTGCCTTTGAGCCACGCAAGGCATGCCCTGAAGGGAGGCATAGGCCTCAGCAGAACTCCTATCACTGGATGCAAGAATTTGACTTGGGAAATAAAAAGAAAGGCTCACACATAACTGTGCAGAATACTGCCACCAGGTGACTGCTTTCATCCCAGGGCTCTCTATCTTACTTTAAGTCAATCCATCTTCCCCTGTATCACTTCATAAACCCATAGCTCAAACCAAAGTTAATAATTATTCTTAGCTCTACATTTTCTTAGCTTTTATCATACAGCTCAAATTTTCTGTAAAATGGAATGAAAGTCTACATGGATGATGCCTAGAGTAGAAAATAGTTTCTTACACAAATAACTGAGCATGCACAGCCTCCATATTTTCCCCTTGTAATATCCACCTGCAAATAGATATATTTTCATGGCATATGTGCTTAGCTTCCTCTATTGAATATTGTCCAACCCGTTAAACATTTCAAATTGCTAGAAGAGAAACCCAGTCAGAGCTCTATAAATAACTACTGTATGTCAGAATTATATTATCCATTACTAGTAACTAATAAAATATCTTATGGAAAATATAAGTTTAGGTTTAGCACTGAAGATTTAAGGATGAAATTCTGATCTCACCATAGTAAAGATATGTTTCGTTATTAATCTCACTATGGCCTGAAGTTCACCCAGAAAAGTGAGGAAAGCAAAATTAATGTTACATATGGCTCTTCAATTTTCCCTTTTGTATAAACATTAAGATGTTTAAAAGTGTATTTTTCAAAACTATTTCTCAGACAATACCATTTTCCAATACTAAATATATTTGTAGCTGTAGAAAATGGTAGCTACATTTATGCAAATATGTATTGAACAATTTACCTGTACTTCAAATGATAATCTAATGATTAATGTATTCAAATGCAGTTCAACTCACTATTCTGGCTCTGTAATACTAACATGAGTAAAAGTTGCAATCTTCTTTTTATCATGAGATTCAACAAATACAATGACCAGAGATTAAAAAAGAGCAAAGATGTGCAGTAAAAAGTTTTTAATTTTACTTTTATTACTGTTATTTTTCATAGTTGATCACACATATGTACACTGTAAAATAAACAAAAAATAATCATGCCATTATAATTTAATGAAGCAGAGCAGCTTCCCTTAAAGATCGTAAAATCAGGAATCAGCTTTTGAGTCCTGCTGATTTCTTATGAAAATCATGCAAAGAAGTACATCAAGAAAACATTCTAGCACAGTGATATATATGTTTATATTCGTCCATAAAGGGAAGGGTCAGTTGGGGAAGATTTCAAATCTGAAAAGTATCCTTGTCACTCAAAGAAAATCATGTTCATGCAAAGACAGGAAATTTCAAATACAAAATGAATGTTTTGAGGAATTGAAAACACAGAGATTGATGTGTAAGAGAATGTGTTCTGAAGATCGAGTTTGGCAGGTCTAGATTAGTGAGGCTGATATAAAGGCTCTCCATTTATTTAGTGTTTACAAGTAGCTGCGTGTTAGCTGTTGAATAGGATTCATTGCCAAGGTAATTCTTTGAAGTTGAATATTGATTAGCCACAAGTAATTATTTATAGACATCATCATGGCATCATTACATTTTTTTCAAAGGACTAGTAGTATGAGCAATACTACCTATTTCCTGTCCCCTTTCTAAGTAATGTTCAGTATAAAGGGGACATTTTAACACTGTAGGTAAAAGCAATCGAGATTTTGTTGTAATATTTTTCAAAGTTTATCTTCTTTTATTTAGTCTTCATTTCTCTACGTATTTTCATTATTGATAAATATACCAAAGCTTTGTCTATTTGCTGTTTGCAAACTAATTATAACTAATTTCTATTTCTTATTTTTCTATATGGTTTTGTATTATATGAATTTACTAACTAAAGAACTTTTTCTAAAAAAACAGTAAATACAAATTAAAGAATGATGATAAACATACTTCAGATTATGATTTTTTGATAATTTCATTAAATGTCCTCATTTTTGCAGAAAACTAATATAAGCCTAAACTAACAATAAAGTAAACTTACATTCTTCCATGAAAATACTCTGGAATAATTTTTCATTTTATTCTATAGTCATAATTTAGCATTGTTTGATCAACACTTAGATGGATGTGTCCATGGAGAACAGAATACTAGTCAAAAGCGTTGATGATGAAAGACTGCTTTTCTAAATATTTATGTACTTAATAATTAAGGACTAGAGGAAAAAATTCAAGTCCCTTTGAAATCAGTGGAATCAGGAATATACTTTAGTTAAGTATAAGGAAGAACTACTTATAACTCTTGATTTGTTCATGCACATAAATAATTTACTAAAAAATTCTGTCAGTGGCACTCTTTCCTCTGTGCAGGGACTCATTCCACATAGCCAATGTGATGTTGAAAATATACTGGGTTACTCATGGAGCAGTTAATCCAGATGTAATGCAACTGCCTGCTTAGAGACAACCATTGATGKTGCAACTGAATTCACATTTAGGTATTTCTGTTTGGCCTAATCATATGTATCTCTGTAATAATATGAAATATTTTCTTTAAATCATTTTAGCATCGGTCTGCATTATAAAATACAATTATGGTCTTTTTGAACAATGGTCTGAACTTCAGTGCTAAGTGGATAAATGACTGCATTTTAAATCTGTAGCCACTTTCTAAACATTTTTAGAGAAAAATTATTTCTGAAAAATTATGGGTTTTCTTGCATGATTAAAACCTTAGCTTTTGCAGACTCCTCCTGCCCCCATTCATGGTGCGCAATAATCCATTGAAATGGACTATTGCAACTTAGTGTTAGGATTCTTTGCATATACTGTACTGGATATTGGCTAACAAACCCAGTGTTCAGCAGAACATTATAATGTAATTACAGATTTAGAAAGGTCTTCTCATATTTTGATTGGTAGATGTCCCTCTTTCAGGAAAAGTCAAAGATGAGGGGTTTGTTTGGTACAATTTTTATGATGTATAGGTTTTGTTGTTTTTTTTTTCCCACAAGTAACCCACACTAGTGAATGTGTGTGACATGATTCTGAAAAATTCCATAGTTGCAGAAGTTCAGCTACGTGATTATATTTTCTAGTAAAACTATGGGCTCAGAAAGCTTTCCCAGTGCACTAACATGAACTTCTCCCCACAGATTCAACAGAAGGCTTAAAAAAATTCCCTAGCACATTAAATAGAMCATATAAAAAAATTATTACCTTGAGGAACCTGCAAATCTGAGAGTTGGATGAGGAAACAATGAACTACTTCCTCTCATTTCTATAATGGATGAGAAGGAAAACAGATCCATATGGTACATATGTGTAGCAGAGCTTATTTTAAAGTTAATCCCAGAACAGGACATTTTTGTCTGTCCACCTGTGAATTTCTACTATTGATAACACTTACTAAGTATATAAAACTAAGGTCCTTCATGGCTGTAATTTATACAGTATCTGCTACACATTAGAAAGCCATCAGTGCTCAGGACTGAACCTCTAGGAAAGAGTGATGTTTAATAAATTATATTGCCATGTGAAAATGTTTCTTTCTCCTTAAATAAATAATGCTGCAACTTCTAAACCTTAAGGATTTTATGCTCTGAACTTGATCTGTGAAACCATTAAAATAATACCATATGTTGGACACATCTTTAAAACAGATTTGCCTAGTCTGCTGAAGGTGGTGGGAAAACACCCTGTCAACCCTCTCAGAATCTCCACTGTCTCCCAGCTGGACACAGGAATGAAAGAAAATACTAACTTTCCTTCATATAAATAAGAGAAGGAAATTTACTTTCAATCAAGGAAACCAGATTGAGTGCATAAAGGAACTAAAAATGGTTGCAGCACCTGCTCAGACTACTGTAGAAGGTAAAAAATGGGCATTATCTAAATGCACAAAAATAATAATGGAAATATTTATGTGTAGAAACACATGAGCAACGTCTGGGGTGACTTACCTATTTAACAGATTAGGAACATAGGATTCCTCAACTAAGTTATTTATAGACTATTGCCATACACTAAATATATAAAGTTACCATAATTGCTACTATAATTGCTGATTGGTCTAGCAATCAGATTCAACATACTTAAGACAAACATACAGAAATATAAGCAAACAGTACTTAGGCATCTGAATATCTTATACAATGAAATGCACTTGCATAATCTTACAAATTGAGGYCCTGAAGCTGCAAACTTTTGGCTGCAGGCAAAACTTTGACCACAGTAGGGCCTTTCCCACTATTAAAGTCACCCATGTATATTATGTGGACAGACAACTCATTGATTTTTTAAAGGTTTCCAAAACAAAAGCTTTTGCAAAAACTTGTCAAACGTGTAGAAGACAAGTGTCTTCCTTATGGCTTAATATCAGATGCATGGAAAATGCTGATAAGAAGGAAGTCAGATTTTTTTAATCCTGATTCTCCCCCCTCACTGTTGAGGAGTGACATTCCACTGTGCATCTATCGATATGCACAGCCTTTGACTGTTCTTTCCAAGATCATAGGATTTTATAATGTGGACGGGGGACTCAGGTCCCGTTATTGAAGAGTGATTTCTGAYTGGCTGACATCTGAAAAGCTGCCCATTTCTATCTGAAAGCTACAGGGAATTGTGAAGCTGTTAAAATTCACTTCTATTTACAGGCATTGAAACAAAAGTGCACTCTGCCATTTCTGATTCCCTCTTATGAGAAAACCTCTACTAAACCACAATCTTTAGTGTCAATATGTCCTGCTTCTCATTCTAAATAAAAAAAAAAAAAAAAATACCTATATCACCACCTTGTGTCCTTCTCTTGTTTAATGATTGCAGAGTATTAAATAGACTACTTAAAAATTGGGAAAGCAAAAATCAGTTCCACTACTAAAATAAATAACAAAACAATTAAATTTGGTACCTGTACATTAGATGAAAAATGTTTATATTTGAATTAATAAAAGAGTAGAACAGGGAATTATTTTGCAGACTGCTTCTAATGTTTTATAGACTACAGGCTGAGTAACACTGGCTTAGACTGGGCTGGTTTCAAATAAACCCAACTTCCCACGTGTTATGCCACACAGGACCAATTCATATTTTCCCCTGGGCATGATATTTACTACTGGTTGTGAGAACAAAAAAAAAAAAAGGCAAGAAATTATTTGAGATGGACACAAATCACAGAGATTCTGATCATCCCCTATTTATTCAAAATACTTTTATATTATCGCTGTTGATACTCAGCATCTTAACTCTCATTATACTTCTGTGAATGCTATTATGATTGTTTTACAAATGGAGCCAATGCAAGTAAATCTATGCTGTATGTCTTCCTGAGCAAGATCTGATTCTACCCAGCACGGAACTCAGCAGTATCTGCAAAATCTCTGAATAATAAATGGTTAGCATTTGGTTCTGGCAAGTGTCTGTATAGCTTCTGATATACACTAGATTACAGTCCCCACGAGGTAGGCACAAAGCAGAAGACTAATCACAATGTGACTAAGGGCCAAATTCATCAGATCACCTCCTCTGATATGGAAGAAGGAACTAGAGATATATAACAGCACCTAAATAAAGGATTTGTAAGCGACTTAGACTGCTTTCTATCCAGGCTTGTCAGATCCTGAGTCCTCATAGAGGGTAGAATTCCCTAATAGTTTTTTTTATCTTGAACTGTTTTAAGTACCCAAGTCAGTCTTAGGCACCATCACATGCTGTTTTAATATGGCTAAAAATGAATTGGCAGAGATTACACAGGGCTTCTGTGGAGCTTCATAACTGCAAATTACCATCTCTCCAGGAAAGTGCCTGAAGACTATCAGACGATGCTTCCTGAAAAGCCCTGAGTGCAGGGTTGGTACTAGATCTGGTACCAAAGATCTGCTTCATTTGTCAGTATGCATACATGTTCCAAATTAATCCAGGGTAAGCATATTTGGTTAAAAGCAACAACAATTTTCCTACATATATAAATAGCTATTGTTATCAAACCAAATAAAAAAATGTTATCTGATGGGCTCATGGTGAGTCATGCTCACAGAATTGCCTTGCAGTATTAAGATGATATCTACAGAACTGGATTAATTAAGCCTAACAGAAAAGCAAACAGCAAATAAAGGCATTAATAAGAACAATATTTTTTATTACTGTGAGAATTTAATTTACACTATCAGGGAATAAGTATGTAAAATAGAAATAATCATTGCATCATAAGTGTTTGCAGTGGATACAAACTGAAAAAACTACCCTAATAATGTGCACGACTGGGCAACCATAGGGTAAATCTTTCCACAGTTGTATAACTGCTATTCCATTGCCATGAGTGCTTTCTAAATAACTATATCTAATGTGATTCTTCATTAATAGGAGATTCACCAGGAGCACAATTTCCTTGCCTCTAAGAAGAAATATAACAGGTAGTTAATAACACACATCACAGAGAATCACTGTTTTAGACTGGGAGGTGAAAAACAATGTTATATACAAAGCTGAAACTACAGATAACATAAGGAATCAGACTGTAGTTATTCTACTTAGATGTCAAGGAGACTGGAGTTATATCATGATTATCTAAAGGTTCCTGTGAAATTGTGATACTATATGCTACTAGCTATGTCTAAAGCAAACTGTCCCCTAACAACACACTGGAGTTTGGTACATACTGAAGTAGCATGAGAAAAATCCTACCTCTTAGTTTTGAGGAACACTTGATTTAACAGTCAGGTTTTCACTTTTCATTTTAATGAAACTTTAATTATAAGATGTGACAGGATGAAACAGTATATACTTGAAGGCACAGGCAAAGATGATATCACACGAAATACAGATATTGTTCTAAAATTACCATTGTAGATTAAAGTTGACAGATTCACATGAAGAAATTCAACAAGGAAAATCAGCCTACAGTGAATCTGTGATAAATTTAGCGTTAAGTCAGTGGTAAGCATATATATGCATTAAAATAAGTAATTAAGCATTAAGGTTCAGGGAACAGAAAATTAATTTTCTACTATTCAGATAGGCATTTTTGAGACCACGCTTACTACTGGACTTCTTCAGTAGTGAGAGGATTGCAGCTTCTGCTAATGCTTTTTACTGATAGACACATTTTACTGGAAACCTCAGTTTGGAATTTGTAGCCAAACTACTGCAGCAAAATTCAGGACAGCTGCTGGAGAAGCACTTCATAAAGCTGCAGCTGCAACAATGTCATCAAAGACAAGACCTCCTTATTTCAAAACATACACAGATTGAGTACCCATGGCTTTCAGCAGGTCATCACTTACAACACCACAAGCAGAAGATTCTAAAGGAGGAGGAAAAAATCACCAGAAAAACATAACAATCTGCAGGCTTTACGCTCTACACAACTCCAAATTACCTCGCAATTGCCAGCCAGTGGAGACTTCTCAACAACACAAGTATAGTATATTCCCCAAAGCAGCTTCCTTTTGTTACTAGACTAGCTATTCTGCTTCTTTTCCAGATGCAGATTTTGTATTAAGCCTTTGGAGTGAAATAACAACATCAAGGACATACAACTGCAAATAGAATGGTAGCTTTTTACCTCGGCAATACCTTATTTTACATTACTAAAAAAAAAAAAAAAGACAAGATACAGTTGCTAAGCAGGGTGGGGAGGGGGAGGGCAAGGGAGGGAAAAATACCCTTGACCAAATGATGAGTCAGTAGTCTGCAGCCAAAGCAGAAAAAGAACATATATATATATATAAAAATATATATAAATATATATATAAACTATATATATATCTAAGTCACTGAAGCATCTTGCTAAATTTCTAACACATGGGTAAAGACTGCTTTGTCTTTTTATTATTCACACTGACATGAATACAAAAAGTAAACAGGCAACCACATCGTGTTGCTTCATCTCTCTAATCTTACTATTGCTGTAGGTAAGAAAATTTACTCCTTTACATGTTTCTCTAGCTTCATAAACAACTTGATTAAGTCTCAAATTTTGATCCCACTGACTTTGCTGCAGGAATCCAATTGCAGGAAATAATCATAGGAAAGATTCATCAAAACACATATGGTAAGGCCAACTTTCCCATTTACTTTTTTAAATCAAAGTTCAGCAGAAGGGTAAAAACAGTAGAAGAAAAAGACATACCTGAAAAATAGAGCAAAGAAGCTGCAAGATTTGGGATAAAAATAGCTTGGAAATTTCTGCATATAACCAGTTCTGAAATGTTTCCAATAATTCCCCAGCTAAAAACCCAACAAAAAAAGTAAGCAGATAAAACTACTGAGGTTAATGTATCTCCACATAAAAGACTTGGATGTAAATGAGAAGCAGTACAAAAAAACCAAACAAACACTGAACTCTGAATATTCCTCAGCTGTAGCAAAACACACTGAGGAACAGAATAAACATCCTTATGCACAAAGTTATCTACTCATTTTATTTGTGCAGTGAACAAAAGAAAAAATTAATTCCCTCTCAAAACTGTACAGCCAAGAGAATCTGTTAAGTAATGAGACTTTGTGGTGGCCCTGCAATTACTCTAGGCTTATCCTATCCTGGTACATGGATGGAGAAATTCTACAGACCACAGCTCTTTTTTTTTTTTTTTTTTTTTTTTTTTTTAATTAAGATGCGTGAGAGTTCTGGATCTTCACAACACAAATCTGGAGACCACAAGACTGCCCTTGCATGTCATGGAAACACAACGGAAAAAAGGGCCTTCTGTATTCTGTCCTTGTCTCTTTGGGACTCAATTCTCATGTAATTAAAATGGTATCACAGAAATCTAGGGATGGAAGAGACCTTGAACCAACTTCTGATCTTTGCACTGAAAACTCACAATCATGTCAATCAGAGTGGAAAAATTGCCTCTTCTCTCTTGCAGTTTGACAGCCTTGCAGGTGCATGCCAAAATGCCTTTGCTGAGCACATCCATCGTTAACTTTCTAAGACTCTTTAGGATCCCCTTGGTGCCAAGAGAATTGTACAACAGGGACTTATAGAAAGCCAAGAAGTTGGCCTATGACTAAGAAAATAAAATTGCAGATGATTTGCTTAGCTTTAATTAATCCAAGCTGATCATATTGAACTGATTAAACTTTGCGTCTAGTACAAAGTAATGTGGATTACACTACCTTAAAAAAGAAAATTTATAATTGCTGCTGTGTTACCAAAATACCTAATTATATATACTCAAAAATTCTGAATTAAGAAATGTCAGTGAAATACTAACCATTGGAATACAAATTTGGTTACAAGCATATAGATGAATTTGAAAGAAAAAGCAGCAAATGAATAAAATGAATAAAAGTTTTATTTTAATAGGAATGACAAAATCTTCACCAAGTCCTCCTCCTTGAAGCATTCACTTATTCAGTCTAAGAGAATATTAAATGTCTAACCTCCAAAATTCAGCTGACCTGTCTGACCATCTACCTAGGATGGTAAAACAAGGGTAGTCATGTTCATTCATACACAAGGATCCATAGTTTTTTCTGGGTTTTTTATTAGCTTCTCTTAGTCAATCTGAAGCTCTCATGAAAATGCCTACGGACAAGAGTCACGAGTTGCATTAAAAATGAGTAATTCCACAAATCTAATTAAGAACTTTGAATTTTTTCTCTACTTAATCTCAAAACAGATTTTGAAAAAGTTGTACAGAACACAAAATAACCAATCTCAAAACAAATGATCAGCTTATAATTCTCAGATTTCCAGAAATACAGTATAAAATACTGTTCAACTATAACACTGAAGGATGAATCAGGCGTAATACAGGAGACCCTCAGTTACAGAGGACAGGAGGTGTGTAAGGATGCATCACTTCCTCCTGTCAAACACAGCCCTCCTAATGGACAACAGAAAGAAATATGGAAGTCTATTCTGTTTCCTCATCAAATACTTGCAGAATAGAGGGACCCTGGATGACAGATGTTGCATTTCCCTGGACCTCAAGTGTTGCTTAATCACCTAATGATGTGAAAAACACCACCACAATCCACTGATGGATACATCTGGGTGACATTAGTACAGTGTACACTGCAAATCTTTATTAATGTGAACAGTCTAGAACACAGAGCAAGTTGAATGATTATGTGATTGCAGACCAAATCCAAACTTGATATACCTCTTACAGTAATTATAATGGTACACATTGGATTAAAAACACAATACATCTAAATCACAAGAGTAGTTTTGAAATAGTGTAGTAACCAGTCATCTCACTGCTGAACATTATAATTCATCCMGTTATTTTTTCCCCTTTTGGCTTTGATAGCACAATATTTTCTCAGCAATAACACCACTTGATTGCAGTTTCAACTGGAATCTCGCCTGACTAAAGAGTACAGGCATAATCTCGGTCTTTGTAGATTTATACAGCGACGCACAACAGGATATATGTAACAGTTTTAACTTAAGTAAAGAATTTCAAGCTCTGCCAATTTTATTCTAAAGTAATTGCAAAAAATATACAATAGGTTATGTATGTAGTTTCAACTAAATTGCTTTCATCAGCATAAATGATTACTCAAGGAGTTTGAAAATTTTAATTTTGGTTATTTAACAATTTCCTTTGGATTTTAATGAACCTAAGTAAGTGGCAGATAATTGTATTTTTTCCCCTTTCCATTCTTAAAGACAGAGTACTATAACTTCCAGGAAATTAAAAATTCTCTTAAATGCATGATGTTTCAGTATTGAAAAGTAGCAGAAAAATGCCATAAGACCCTCTGAAGAAAAATGTCTAATGCGATCTATAGATTGAAATACTATATTCCTCCATCAGAAACTACCATTTCATTTTAATATTTAGAAACAATAATTTCAAAGCTTTTAGAGATTTAAAAGTTCAAAAAAAAAATGCCAAGCTCACTTCTGTATCACATGCGGTACACTGCTTCAGTATGCCTTATTCACAGAGGAGAAAAAGGAGAGCCAGGTGCACCAACTCATCTTGCACTACAACTTTACATAAATACCGTATTTAATCCTTTGGATTTATACTGCTCTTGGAGTTGGGTAAAGGAGCAGTGTGAAAATGCTCCTAAAGCCTCAATGTAAATGTTTCTTTAATCTTATTAAAGCCACAAACAGGCCCAGCTGAAGGAGCAGGAAACTGAGCTAAGGAACTCTCAGTGACCCCATCACTACTGTCTCTCTTGGCACTGACTTGTTAGTCACAAGTTCATCCTAGGCATGGCACAGATGTTCTGACACCAGGCTGATTCAGGACATCAATATGTGGACCTCTATAACACATATGTACATACCAGCTGGTGGTGTGTTTTGTAGTAACATGAAGTTTTGCATTGGTAACTCAAAGCTGAATTATTACAATAGTTGATACAGAAATAGAAGATAGGATTAAATGTTTTTAAATGCAACTTCGTTGCATTACACAGAACTTTGTGTTCCCCAAACATGACATTGAATTCAGCCAAAAATGATACAGCTTTAATGCTTTTCTTTTAAAGTCAGAAGAAGGAGAAAAAGTTAAAAGAAAAATACTCAAGGTGACACCACACTTTAAAAACTGGGAAACTGGTCTGTTAAAATGTGTTGGTGGTAACATTTAGGGTTTGGACTCTCATTAATGTGGCCCCAGGGAAAATATAAACACTCTTTCTGAAATTAAATCTTGAGTTTGCCCACCGCAGTCTTGTTTTCAGCTTCAGCCGCTGGCACTTCAGCCTGCAATTGAGGCCTTGCATCAAATGCCAAGCCAAACACTCAGGAACAAGAATGGTAATGACACCCTATTTTGTTCTAAGTCATATTAAAATATAGCAAGTATTAAAAAAACAAAACAAAACAAAACAAAAAACACTCATTTGAGATTAATAACTTAAAAGAAACTGATTTTCATAACCTCTCCCAGTTGCACTTGCCTTCAAATAATAAACCTTCAGAAGAAAGCTGTGCTTGATGCTTGAGATCAAGCACACTTTCAAAACAATAACACATATCAAAATTCTGATAATAACTGGCTAACACTGAAGGGCATAAGTTTTACCTACAGGAGTTCAGAAATAAATTCTTGGTTTTGATGCATGATTTTGCAAGTGACATAACACAAATGGATCAATAAATGAAAGTCACCAATCTGTAACACAAGTTTTTCAAGAAGGGTCCTTCCTATTCACAGTGATAAGATATACTAATATCACAACTCTGCTACTGAAACATTTCATACCAGCACCTGTTTAAGTTCTCTCTCTTATTCCCACCTTCTTTTCCTAAACACACTGCATTCAAGGTGACAGCCTGTTGCTCCAGCTATTAGGTTTTTTTCCTCTCTCTCTTCTGAGACTCTAGCAGTAGCCTTCTGTAATCTCACAATGTAGATGGATCAAGAGTACCAGATAAAATGTACAATATATCCTCTGTCCCAGGTAAGGAATTGGGATCTCTTGCCCAGGAAGGGAATGGTCAGCCCTGCCTATCCTACCCTCAGATTCTGTAATGCCACATGGCGCATAGATACTATCCCCTATATGGGAAAAATTGCAGTTTGGATCTACGTGGGATGTATGGAGCATCTTATATAACCACTGCTCTAATACACTTCTCCCAGATGGGAATCTGGGTTGCAGATTAATCTGACTCAAAGAGTAGACTGTAAATGTGACTCAAAGCAGTGGTTAAAGATGGCTTACCTGCCACTGGAGAAATGGAAAATTTGAAGAATGTGAAGTTACTGATTTATCAAGGAGACAGAGGAAAGGGTGTGCCAGGATTTCTAACAGGATGCATTAGGAAATGTTGACTGCTAATGCACAGTGGTCACTTGAAGAATATGAGATTATGGTATACTCTAGACTTCTACCCAATATACTGAGAGAATTCCAAGCTTTTTTTTGTCTTTATTTTGAAAAGTAATCATTAAAATCAGCTCCGCAATATGAATGACAAAGTGTGACCAAGTAGGTGCCAATTCATGGCCTAGCCTACATCACTGTGTAGAAACCCCCCACTTGTATTTGCAGACTTCCTRGATTTTGGTCTGAAAGCATTGGATAAGCAGATGCTGTGTGCTTGTCATGCCTTTCCCGAAGTAAATAATCGGAAAAAAGGCAGAGTGCTGGATCCTTAATACTGTTCTAAGCTATAGCCGAAAAGGGTTGGCAGCAAACACTTTTTAACCATGCAAGCACATCAGTACTCAACATTAACCACATCAGCACTCTTCTTGGACCCATAAAGTCAACTATATATTTTAAAAACCTGCAGATTATATGTGTACAGTCTACTTACTGAAGTTACTGTAGTAGTTTATGGTAACGGTTATTTTCTGTTCAATCCAAGACATTAGTAGGTATTTCAGGAGCCTTTCAAAGCACATCATTTCACATTCACATACAGTACATTTCCGAAAGGCAAGTAAAGGGTTTCTTCTTTTACTTCCACTCATCATCATGCCAGTGAGTTGTATAAATATATACTATATTAGAAATAGTGAATAATTTTGCAAGTTTACTTAAGAGTTAAAAAAAAAAAAAGACTGGATGAGCACAGTTGAGAAGTTTAGGCAATATAAATAAAGTAAAAGAATTCATTTATAATCTAAACATGATTATCACCCCAAGAAGCTGAGCTCTTATAGTGTAATTATCATGGATTTAAAGCTACATTAAGATTCAAGTTTAAAGAGGAGATTTTGCTGAGTTGCATGGTTACTGCTAATAGGTGTATCACAAAAGTAGATACATCATGCATGTATAGAAACACAGAGAGGAAAGCAAAGGTGTAGTCAATGAGAGAAGGTCAAGGAATTCTCAGCTAAATAAAGCCGAGAGGTGTTACCTATATAATAAATGTCTAGAAGGCAACCTATTTAATAATTTCAGGAAAGTCAAAATACAAATAAGCAATAGGTGAACTCTGCGTCAACTCTTAGTTGGATAGAAAGCCAAAATGCTATAAAAATTGCTTTAATTGCAACGTGCCACAATTACGATAATAAGCTTGAAGACTGATGTATGGGTAAGATGAAAATGGTTCCAGCCTTGTGACATTTCCTGAGTGGCAGAAACACCAATTACATATATAGATTTTTCTACAGAGATAATGTCACTTTTGAAAGTAGAAAATTAAAAATCATTAACAGAAATAGTGAGAAAAAAAACATAGACGTTTATCTGTCTGATAACAGGGCCCATAAGCCATTGTTATTTTCTATTAAAGTGATGTTTGGAGGTGTTTTCTGGCAATAATACTGTTTTCAAATGACTTTTTACAATCACAGCCAGTTTCAGCTACCAGACAGACATGTTATTTCTCTTCTACTCTGCTGATTTCCCCCATTAATTTGATCGAATTCTTAATATAAAAAGGGTCATAAACTACAAAGTCCTTATGAAAACTATATAACCTATATACTAACTAAGGCATTTTTGCCAATATTGTTAAGAACTAAAATATTATTTCAACTGCAGCACTAAAATACGTAAAGGGAGAACTTTTAGTCTGATTTGTTTAAGAAAAACTTCATTGGCTATTTTCTGTGATAATTTTGATGGATGAATAACAGAGCAACTATGTAGACGTACACATATCTTCTCATATGGCCAGCCTTCAGGAGTGAATTACAGGCAGTTCCTCAGACAATTTGAACAACCCAAAGGAATTCGCTGCCTCTCCTCGACAGGGTGGATAAATCTAACTAATGTGAACATTTACACTGAACTTCAAGCATTCTCTTGCAGTCTTTACCTTCAATAATTGAATGCAAGATATTAGTTTGCATCACAAAATCTTCTCTTAAAATATTAAAGAATGATGAACCTTGTAGACTGAGGCATCTTTCTCCGTATCTTCCAAAACTATCTCTCTCTGAAAAAGTTTGAGATGTCTTGTCAAAAAATGTTGCCATCGTCACTATCTCAACTTTTTTTTTTTTTTAACTGATGAATGTTATTTCAAAAAACAGCTTAGCCCTTAGAAAATTCCCTAACAAACTCTGGCCTGTGCCAGTATTAGTAAAATGTGCTGATAAGGAAGACCCACTCTTCCCCAGGGAGTATGAACTGAGATGGGAGGTAAGCAAATCTGAAAATCTAATTTACAAACGAAGAATGAGTGGGCATTTATACTTAGTGTCTCTAAAGATTATTTTGAGAGTGATTTTTATGTAAGGTATCATTTGTTTAGTATCAGGAGAAATACCAGCACTTCTTTTCAGTTCTAAGTCCTTTCATTACCTTTTTCCATTTCTATTATTTTACTTTACTAATAAAAGTCAATTAACATTGGTTAATTCTTTGGTCCTGAATTTTAACAAAGCTAAAAATGCAAAATCAGAATTGAAAATACTTGTAATAACTTGTTTCATAGTAAAAAGGAACCCCAAAGATATGCAGATTTTACATAATAAAGGCACAAAAAATATTCACTGCCCTGCTTTGTTGGACAAGTTCACAATTGTTAATTAAAAGCCAGATACTCTGTGGGTTGGGGTTACTGTAAGCTACTTTTTGCAACAGAAGTCAAAGGCATAAATCTAAAGCAAGATTATGTTTGACATAACCATGACAATATCTGGCCATTCATGTTTGACTTTAGAGACTTTATATGTTCTTTAGCACATCACTACCCTTAATAGACCACGCTTTTCTGAACTGACTGATGATTCAGTATACCAACCAACATCACCTTTAAAAAAAGGCCTGATTTTGTTTTGTTAACTGAACATTTAACAAAGTTAAATGTTTCAGTTTCTGAAGTCAGAAACTGAAATCTCAACTGGAAATCTTGGTCTGAACATTAAATACATGATAACTTTTCTGCATGGAATGTTTGTCCTCATCCATTTCTGTGATTTTTATTGCTCTTAGCCTGTTTCCTTTATTGCTTTTGTAAAGAAATCCTCTTCCTTTTTATTCACTCCCCTTTCTGCACTGTTAGACAATTTTATTTATTGGGGAAATTCTGTGTGTTAAGCAGTAAAAATATGACTTGTAGTTGCAGACACAGTATTAATAGAATCACCTGCCTATAATAAACTTATTCAGATTTTAGAACAGTTGCATGATGTTGACAGTACACAAGGACAATCATTAATGAAAACATGTAATTAATCCTTGGGGTTAGTTTTTTTTTTATAGAATACTTCTTTTGTTTTGAAAATATTAGATACTTCTCAATACTAGACTCCTCTAGAACTCCAGGTCTTTTAAATTTTCCCTGATCTATAAGCAATAAAAACAATTATCTGTGGTGCCAGCAAACAACAGGTATTGAACATAAACTACTTTTACACTCTCTTTTATAAGCATATGACTCAAATAATAGCCAGGTGATGGGAGCTGAGAATGCAGACATCTTTGCAGAAAACGTATTTCTGATTTGAAAGAATACAATAAAGAGATTCTCTGTGAACACTGCAAAGAAAATACTTCACATATTAGGAAAAAAATCTACACAGATAACAAGGGTTATAGCAATTGTAACATAGATCATCTTCCACAATCTATATTGGTAAAGGTGCTTTCAAGATAGATTTTATTTTATAGATCTACAAAATCAAAGGTAAAAAAAAAAAAAAAATCAGTTCTAGAAGTCCATTCATGATAAATCAAATCTGTATGACTATACGTAATTATGAAATGTAACACATGGAACTTCAAAAAAACTGAAATAGGATTTCGTACCATAACCAAGCCCAAAAAACAGCGTACCAGATAGAAGACTACTCAAAAGGCCAAACCAAAGGTCTAGTTGTTTTCTTCAGACAAAATAAACATACAAAATACACTCCACAAATCTAGTACCTTATTAAAAATAACCCTGATACACAAGAATGGCCATGGAGGAAATTAGGGGTGTGAATCTGACTTACTCATAGATATTTCCTGCTGTCCTGGGTATAACTTGATCATTATTTTACTTCCCTTAAAAAGCATTGTGACTACAATTCAACTGTGCACAGAAAGAAATGCACAATTCCCTCTCCAAATGTTAAATACTTGTTTCTTTCCAGAATAATCCCACTGAAACTGGGCAAATGTATGACTTGCACTTTAAGGTACAGCCCAAGATGAGCTGACCCTCTATAAATGTGTGTTATTAGGGTAAACTCCAGTATCGTCCAAATATTCCAAGTCTTTTTCAGAAAAGAGCAAAAATACTTCCAGTTCTTCATGTTACATGGTAAATAGCTAAGCTGACTGTCCTAGCACATACCAAGCCCCCATAGAGGTAACCTCCCACGCATGCCACTAGCTGGACAAATCCGCACAGAAAGCACCTGGTCAGGGAAGCAGGAAACGGGCCTGGAATTCTAGTTTCCAAAAGTAATTGTATTATTACCAAACTAAAGGAATAATTTCTCTATACAAAGCCAGAAGAGAAACTTGCCAGCTTTTTCTTCACTTTACAGTAAGACAGACATGGCTTATACCAGCTTGCCAGTGATTCTTAAATATAAATAAAATACTGTTGTTGAAATAGGTCCTTAGTTTCCATAATATCGGAAAAAATGACCTATGAAATACTAAACCCAAAAAATATCTCATCTGGATATTCGCAATTCTGAAGTGTGTACTTACATTTTGGTAAACATTAGTCAGAGAAACACAATGTTTCGTTATGCTTTCTTCTAAAGGTTATGAGGCACAGCTGCACAAATCATATGGGAACACACAGTAGTACAGTGAATTTCATTACAATGGTTCTATCTTTGCTCCCAGCTCCTGTCCCTTAAATTGGGATGGGAGTGCATTTGTGACAAGTGTCTGTGTCTTTCAGGGAAACATGGGCTGCGTAAAAACAAGTCTGTCATTCAAATGATTACTCAAGTCCTAACACACATGCTTTCCCTCATAGGCCAAAACATGCCCTTTAAAGTCAATGAGAGCTGCATGCAACGTAGCAGACAAAATGTGACTGCTTAATATAATTAGTTTTGTTGTCAGAAAACAAGCAGTACATTTTCCTGAAGGAAGATGAATGTCAGTGTAAATAGGAAAAATTAAAATTTGCTTGCTGGCTGGCTATGTGGGTAGTAGTTCAGGAACTACAAATATAAGAAATGCTTACTCTAAGTACTTATCTCATGAGTAAAACTTTGTCATTTAGAAAATTTCTTTAAATAACCTATTCAGCACAAGATTTATTTGGTAGAAAACTTTCTCTATTGTGGCTTACTTTCTCCTATGTATGGCAACTACAAGAATTCATTTTTTTCTCTGCACAGCTAATGGTCACAAATATTAAAAAGTACATAAACAATAGGCACAATATTTGAGTACTGCATTTTTGTCTGCTATAAGCATGCAAACCATAACATTGAATGAATGTTTTCAAAGCACTCACTAGCAATGAATAGGCAGTAAATTACTGAACTATGAGATTTATAAACAACTTTCAATCTGTAGCACTGGCAATAAAAATACTGGAATTGGACAACAGGATACTTTTGTAGACCTCCATTCCACAAAACTTCCTAACATTCGTATGATTTTAAGAGTTAACAATGCCTAGTTTTTAAGAAAAGGCAAACAACATTGCAGATTATGTAGAAGAAGCCTGAACACTGTCCAAGTTTGAAAAAAATATGAAGCAAAGAATTTCCTGACCTTTCTAACAACAAATAATTGGAAACAGATCTTAGTTTGAAGTACAGTAGTGACCAATTAACTGCTTTGATCATTAGAATTTTTATAAGACACCTGGAAATATTTTGGTTTTTTACTTTTATTGACTTCAGCCCTATTCGGTTTCTGGACAGTTTACAAGGACACCATCCACATGAAAAATCACATTTCTGTCTGAAAGTTTCATATCTACTTGTAAGCAACTCCTAAGGTGACTAAAAATGAAGTGCATTTGTAAAAACAATTCAAAACACTGATATTTTTCTCAGTTTGCCTACTTTTCACTTACCAAACATGAGTGAAGGAACAACAGGAGACTGGAAGGCAAATTGTCTTACTTTCCTCAGTTCAGTGTGAGTCAAAAGAGTGGCTAACTGCTGCACAATATATCAGTTAAATTCTTCCTTTCCCAGCTCTATACCTTCACTGATGAGGCAGGTATTTTAGAAGTTGTGAGACCTTACTTACTCTGAGGTAGCCACTGGCAGAGAGGCAGGCATACACAAAACAGGTAGGAAGCAAGTATGATGGTGATATTCTTGAACTTTCTCATGCAACAGGGAGAGGTAGATATTAGGAGGAACTAAAACTCAGCCTGAACTCTCTGGGTGGCACTCTAGTCTGTATAGATGTCTCCTCTGACAAGCAGACATATACTTGCTTAAGTCAGTATTATACAGGAACTTGAAATTGGTAATGCTTAAATGATCTGATGTCCTGAGTTAGGAGCCCAGAACAGCAGATTCTTTGAGTGACTGCCCTCCAGGGGGAAGATATTCTTTGGGAGCATAAATATTGAGCATAARTATTATCATAGAATCATAGAATAGTTTGGGTTGGAAGGGACCTTTAAAGGTCATCTAGTCCAACCCTCCTGCCATGGGCAGGGACATCTTCAACTCGATCAGGTTGCTCAGAGCCCTGTCCACCCTCACCTTGAATGTCTCCAGGGATGGGGCATCTACCACCTCTCTGGGCAACCTATTCCAGTGTTTCATCACCCTCAGCGTAAAAAATTTCTTCCTTATATCTAGTCTAAATCTACACTCTTTTAATTTAAAACCATTACCCCTTGTCCTGTCGCAACAGGTCCTGCTAAAAAGTTTGCTGCCATCTTTCTTATAAGCCCCCTTTAAGTACTGATAGGCTGCAATAAGGTCTCCCCGGAGCCTTCTCTTCTCCAGGCTGAATAACCCCAACTCTCTCAGCCTTTCTTCATAGGAGAGGYGTTCCATCYCYCYGATCRTTTTYGTGGCCCTCCTCTGGACCCGCTCCAACAGGTCCATGTCTTTCTTGTGCTGAGGGCTCCAGAGCTGGATGCAGTACTCCAGGTGGGGTCTCACCAGAGCAGAGTAGAGGGGCAGAATCACCTCCCTCGACCTGCTGGCCATGCTTCTTTTGATGCAGCCCAAGATACGGTTGGCCTTCGGGGCTGTGAGCGCACATTGATGGCTCATGTCCAGTTTTTCATCCATCAGTACCCCCAAGTCCTTCTCGGCAGGGCTGCTCTCAATCCCTTCATCCCCCAGCCTGTATTGATACTGGGGGTTGCCCCGACCCAGGGGCAGGACCTTGCACTTGGCTTTGTTGAACCTCATGAGGTTCACATGGGCCCACTTCTCGAGCTTGTCCAGGTCCCTCTGGATGGCATCCTGTCCCTCAGGCATGTTGACCGCACCACTCAGCTTGGTGTCATCTGCAAACTTGCTGAGAGTGCACTTGATCCCACTGTCTATATCATTGATTAAGATATTAAACAGTACTGGTCCCCATACGGACCCCTGCAGGACACCACTCGTCACTGATCTCCATCCGGACATTGAGCCATTGACCACTACCCTCTGGATGTGACCATCCAACCAATTCCTCACCCATCGGACAGTCCATCCGTCAAATCCATCTCTCCAGTTTAGAGAGAAGGATGTTGTGGGGGACCATGTCAAAGGCCTTACAGAGGTCCAGATAGATGACATCTGTAGCTCTTCCCATGTCCACTGATGTAGTCACTCCATCATAGAAGGCCACTAGGTTGGTCAGGCAGGACTTGCCCTTGGTGAAGCCATGCTGGCTGTCTTGAATCACCTCCCTGTCCTCCATGTGCCTTAGCATAGCTTCCAGGAGGATCTGTTCCATGATCTTCCCAGGCACAGAGGTGAGACTGACTGGCCTGCAGTTCCCCGGGTTTTCCTTTTACCCCTTTTTAAAAATGGGGGTTATGTTCCCCCTTTTCCAGTCAGTGGGAACTTCACCGGACTGCCACGACTTCTCAAATATGATGGATAGTGGCTTAGCAACTTCATCCACCAGTTCCTTCAGGACCCGCGGATGGATCTCATCGGGTCCCATGGACGTGTGTACCTTCAGGTGCCTTAGATGGTCTTGAACCTGATCTTCTCCTACAGTGGGTGGCTCTTCATTCTCCCAGTCCCCCCGCCTTTGCCTTCTGTGGCTTGGGTGGTGAGGCTCGAGCACTTGCCAGTGAAGACCGCGGCAAAAAAAGTCATTGAGTACCTCTGCTTTCTCCGTATCCCGGGTAACCAGGTCTCCTGTTTTGTTCCAGAGAGGGCCCACATTTTCCCTAGTCTTCCTTTTATCCCTGACATACCTGTAGAAGCTTTTCTTGTTGTCCTTGACGTCCCTGGCCAGATTTAATTCTATCAGGGCTTTAGCTTTCCTAACCTGATCCCTGGCTGCTCAGACAATTTCTCTGTATTCCTCCCAGGCTACCTGTCCTTGCTTCCACCCTCTGTAGGCTTCCTTTTTGTGTTTGAGTGTGTCCAGGAGCTCTTTGTTCATCCATGCAGGCCTCTTGGCGTTTTTGCCTGACTTCCTCTTTGTTGGGATGCATCGCTCCTGAGCTTGGAGGAGGTGATCCTTGAATATTAACCAGCTTCCTTGGGCCTCTCTTCCCTCCAGGGCTTTGTCCCATGGCACTCTACCAAGCAGATGCCTGAAGAGGCCACAGTCTGCTCTGAAGTCCAGGGTAGTGAGCTTGCTGTGCGCCCTCCTCGGTGCCCTACGGATCTTGAACTCCACCATTTCATGGTCACTGCAGCCAAGGCTGTCCTTGAGCTTCACATTCCCCACCAGCCCCTCCTCGTTGGTGAGAACAAGGTCCAGCATAGCACCTCTCCTCTTTGGCTCCTCTACCACTTGGAGAAGGAAGTTATCATCGACGCATTCCAGGAACCTCCCTGATTGCTTATGCCCTGCCATGTTGTCCCTCCAACAGATATCAGGGTGGTTGAAGTCCCCCATGAGGACCAGGGCTTGTGAACATGAGGCTGCTCCTCTGTCTATAGAGGGCCTCATCCGCTTGGTCTTCCTGGTCGGGTGGCCTGTAGACGACCCCCTCCATAATGTCACCTGTCCCTGCCCTCCCTTTAATCCTGACCCATAAGCTCTCGGTTGGCTCCTCATCCACCCCCAGGCGGAGCTCCATGCACTCCAGCTAGTCATTGACATAGAGGGCGACACCCCCTCCTCATCTCCCCTGCCTGTCCTTCCTAAAGAGCCTGTATCCCTCCATCCCAAYGCTCCAATCATAGGAGCCATCCCACCACATCTCCGTGATGCCAATAAGATCGTAGCCCTACAGGCCTGCGGACGACTCTTAACTGCTCTTGTTTATTCCCCATGCTACATGCGTTTGCATAGAGGCATTTAAGTTGGGCCCCTGATGAAGCTGTCTTACTGGCTGGGGTTCCTTTGTGCTGCTCTTCAGGTGCTCTCCTGCTGACCTGTGCTCCTTCTCCAGGCTCTGGGTATCTATTGCTGGCACTGGCATCAAACTGGTAGGAGTGGGATGGATTGAGGTTCCCTTCCCCTGGCAACTTTAGTTTAAAACCCTCTTCACCAGCTTGGCAAGCCTATGACCGAAGATGCTCTTCCCCTTCTCTGACAGATGGACCCCATCAGCCCCCAGTAGACCAGGTTTCTCAAAGCGAGTACCATGGTCTAAGTAGCCGAACCCCTGGCCGTGGCACCAGTCCTGTAATCATTTGTTGACTCGCCAGATTCGACTGGCCCTTTCAAACCCCTTCCCTTTGACCTGCAGGACTGATGAAAAAACTACCTGCACTCCAGAGTCCCTTACTGCTGCTCCCAGGGCTCTGTAATCCTTCTTGATACGCCTCAGACTGCTCCTGGCTGTACCACTGGTGCCCACACGAAACAGCAGCAGTGGATAATAGTGGATTGTACGAGGCTTGGTAGCCTCTTGGTGACATCCCTGATACAAGCCCCCGGTAAGCAGCACACCTCTCTAGAGAGTGCGTCCGGTCGGCAAACGGGTGCCTCCGTACCTCTCAGAAGAGAGTTGCCTACTACTATCACCCGTCACCTTTTCTTAGTTGCACTGGTTGTTATACAGGGGGCAGATCGGGCTGCCTTACTCAGCTCCAGCGTCTCTCCTGGTGTGACGGGACTTTCCTCTTTGGCCTGCAGAGTCGTGAAGCGGTTCTGCAAGGGCACCTCAGGCTTCGGGGGAAGTCTCTTCCTCATGCTGGTCCTTGCCATTGCAACCGTCCATTCTTCTGCGTTATTGGCCCCCCTCCCTTCTGTGTGTGCTGGTGGGCACATCATTGAGTCCGTCTCCTGCTGTCATAACAAAAGAATTTTACCGCTTTTTTTTTTTTTTTTTGTTCCTTGCTCTTTCTAAGGAAAGCTCAATGCAGCTCAATCCTCTGAGTAAGGCTGCCTTCTGTGCAACTTTCGCATCTCAGAAAGGAACCATATTTTTTCAGTTGTGGCACTAAGCTTATAATGAAAGTAATTTCGAAAATGTCTCCTGGGAGGTATTTTTTACCCTAAAAACATCCTCGTTATTTTTCACCAAAAAAAAAAAAAATGGTGTAACACATGACAGCTATGTAGCTTGTGGGATCCACATCCACAGCATGAACAGGGAACCAAACAAAGATAATTACAGCAAGCTGTACTTGCTACTGCAGCTGCTGACCAACAAAAGAAGACAGAGGCGAGGCTGACAACTTGGAATAATCCCAAGTGCATTTATGCATCTTAATCTTGCTATGGCTCTGTATCTTCCACTGAAAATACACAGAGTATACAGAGAGTAAAATTATTGAATTCATAGGAACATTTATGTTAATTCTCCCAAACACAGGTTCATAGAGTTGGTCAGAGATGTTATCTTCTGTTTCAAAGTAAATCTCATTTACATTGCCTAACAAGATGTACGTTCCACGAAAAAATGTATTCCAGGAAAATACAATATCTAAAACAGGCTGTCAAACTCATAAGCTTTTGACATCGTTACTTGTTTTCATTCCTAAAAATGTTTACAGAAATGCTTTAAAGTAACATTTGACTCTCCTGGCCTGGATGATGTGCTGAAGGCATGCATATCACAAGTACTTTTTACTTTTAAGTACCAGGTTTTAATTTCATAATTTCATTTTAAAAAAGTCTTAATGAATTCCATGTATGTATTACTTCATGACATGAAAGCATAATGGATTTATTAAGAGCTTGGTTCTCCAAGCTTCCCGAGACAATTAAAAGCAGAAATATTTGGAATTAGACCTTGAGTCATAATTTAATTTTTAGCATCCTACCACTTTCCACAAATCCTTCTTTTTTTTCTTTTCTGGTAGACACAGAAGAGTTGATTGCACATATGCCAAAATAAGAACTCAGATCAGAAATATCTGTATTTAGTGCTGAGGCAACAAATCGTACATGAGCCACAGGTAGGTGCTACAAATATGGTAGCTGCTGCTGCTACTACACTGGTCCCCTTGAGGAAATGGAAAACAACCAAGTGCCTCCTTTTGTACTTTCCCATTTCCCATGATGTAGCACACAGCCAGTGGATTTGGCATTTCTTACAGACATTACCTTGGTTTTTTTTTTTTAAAAAAAAAAAAAAAAAAGATAGAGTTGTGTAAATTATTTTTACTCTCTATTCACTTTGTTTTCATAACAAGAACATAAAAATAGGCTGTATGCAACATGTCAGTACATGTCAGACCAATGTCCATCTAGTGCAGCATCTATCTTTACCAGAGGCAAACAGCAAGTACATAGAAGAGAGTATAACAGGAGAAGCATGCACTGACTCAGTTACTACCTTAGCCAGAGCAAAATATGTTTGCATTTAACAGCTCTTGATGGAATTTTCTTTAAAAAAAAAAAAAAAAAAAGTCTAGACAAATTTTTTTTTAAAGAATCATTTAGGCTTTTAGCATCTACAACATCTGGTGGCAAGGAGTTCCATATTATAGGAAGTATATCTTCTTGCTTGTTTTGCAGGTGACATCTTCTAACTGTATTTACTAGACCACTTTACAATCATTAATGTCATATTTTAAGTATTGTTAATTGCAGGATTTCATGAATTAATTGTATGATGCAGTGTTCGAATGCAAACGTGTTTGCATGCAAACAGAATGAACTGTGTGATCAGAAGACTCTTTTGTATTGACCACGTTAGAAGACAGCAGTTTTGAGGCTTCTGGTAAAATAAGATCATAGAACCTCTTGAAACAGACATAATACAGCACCTAGCTTAAGAGACAAACACTTCTGAATGTTTGTATTTTCCTTGGTTTTTATAAAGAATACTTTTACAATATGATAGAACAAAAACCATCAACATGACGAAGGAAAATTCAACCATGTCCACTGTCGTGGTTTAACCCTAAGCAAGTAAAAAAAAAAAAAAGTATAACTTTTACTTAAGTGTTTCAACTGCAGAAAAGATCAGGTCAAATACAAAGTAAGGGGTAAACCCAAGACATGCTCTTGTGTACTGCTTCTTCATGAAATACGCAGAAAACAAAACCATATGATGAAACTTCTTTTTTTTTTAACAAGAAATTCCAATAAAATTGAAACTAATGGAAAATATTAACTTGCATCTTTGCAAGTGCCAAACATCTGTTTCAGAGAAAACCCAGTTCAATTATTTATTTGACAGTACTGGAAATAATTTTTTTAAACACAAAATGCACAGTACTGTAGACATTAAAAAGTCAACCACAGGAATGGGAAAAAAAAAATTAAGCACAAAGAGAAAACAGTGCATAAATGTCTTGCACAAAATCTAGTATGAATAAGTAACCATCAAGAGAAAAAAAAAATCCAAGTAATTAAATTATTTAAAATGTCAAATGACCCCACAGTAAAACGGATAACTCAAAGAGTAAGAATTCCTGTAAAATACCTAGGAAAATTCAATTAAATTTCTATGTTCCAGGATAAAGCTGACATTTTTGAGGCACTTATATTCACACTAATATCAAATGGGACTCTTACTGTTTATTTAAAGGGGTACTGGATAAAGCTCCTTACGCAAAAAAGATCATAAAACTCTTCATTGATGATTATAGAAAGAATTTCCAAACAATTCCATACGCAAAAATAATGAACAGTTACACTAAGGCCACATTACAGAAGAGATCAAAACTTAGAAGGGCAAAAACCTCTCAACTTTGTGACCACATTTTAATCGCTCTGTATGGATGCAGAACAAACTTATACAAAATTATTACTACTCTTTGTCTCCTAATACTTTTACAGATATATAAAATGGACATAAATACCAACTATTGGGAAAGTAATAACTGCACTGCTAGGACTCAATGACCCTCTCTCTACTGAAGAAACAGTAAAGAAGCAGAAACAAGAAGTGGTTGACCTTGTGACCAGAGGACTAGGCTAGAAAACACGTTAGGCAAAAAAAAGGCCCACGCTGCTAAGGATCATCCTGGCCCCTATAGTTTCTCCATTTGAATAGCAAATTTATGAATTGACTGATTCCTAATACAGCTCATGCCATAAATTGGAAAAGGATTACTCTAAGTGCTTCAAAATGACACTTCTATGACCACTTGGGAAAGGAATTATATGTAACAGCAAAAGATTGGTTTGATAACCCAAAAAGTCCATTCCAGTCTTATCACCTTCCTATTCCAGAAAATCTGGTTATAAATAAAAGTGCTTTCAGAAGCCAGTGTGCAAAATCAGAGAATCTGACACAGAATGAACAGAACCCCCACAACCATCACTGCATGTTTTTTAAACAAACCCTGGACTTGTGAAATATCATATTTTAGTCAATAATTACTAAATTGCTGGGGCAATTTTTGTGGTGTGTGGCTAAGCTATGCATTCTTGCTTGAGTTCTCATTGATGAAAGACTAATGAGAGACTGTGATAGAAACTTCAAGTTCTCTTTTGAATCCCGAGATGCAGTAGGTTAGACTGTTTCAGAACATGTACTTTATACCTGTCAGAATAAATACGGTTTGAATTTGACCTTAAAAATCAAACTTCATATTTCCTACTGTTCCTCCACTCCCCTACAAGATTATAGTTTACTAATCTTCATCAGGAATGTGTAGTTAAAAAAAAAAAAAAAAAAATTGTAGACTTATACTGGCAATAGTTTTACCACAGATTTTTTTTTTTTACTGGACTCCTTTGGTACTTTATGATTTTGAGAAACAACTGAATTGGTCTTATTTTGTTTGTTTTTTAAATACACCATACTGCCAGAAAAATGAAGCCTGCTTGCATTTCAGTTGTCAATCTTAAAATGTGATACACCCTCCTTAGAATTAATAAATTTAACAACAATTGTAACTTACCTGCATATAAAAACATAACTGGTCTTTTCCTGGAACTCACCAAGTTTACATTCGTAGCTTGAGACATGAACTGAAAGTAGCAATTTAAACATCAAATATATAGCAGTGAATTGAGTGTGAGACCACTTCTAGATTTTCTTTGTCTGATACTGAAATAATTCTTATGCCAAAATTTTACAGTTCATGCCATCTGAAGTAAACAGGATCAATTACAGTGCATAAAATAAAGTATGCAAACATATTTTTGCATGACCAGGCCTACAAGGACATTTTCCACTGGATAGTCCATTTGGACTAGACCAAAAGGTAACAGGTAATTTACTTTTCTTTCATATTTATTGCAGGGGAATACAGCATGAGTTTTTTCTCTAGCTACTGTACAGCAGACCTTTGGCTCATGATAAGTTTAATGATACTAGTATATGCAACCAACAGCAAAGAAAAACAAAAAATACACAGAAGCTAATTAAGTATAAAAATTAATAATATACCAAATGCCTATCTTTTTCTTTATTCTATATGGAGTTATGGTATATAAAGCCTCACAGAAATTAGTAAAGGAATGTATAGGCAGTTGGACTAGAGGCAGTTGGACTAGATGATCATTGTAGGTCCCTTCCAACTGAAATATTCTATTCTGTAATTCATATGGAAATATTTACTTCCCAGTATGTTTTACTGCTGGAATGCAGTTGGATCCATGCACTATTTCACCTGCTGGAAACACAAAATGTTGTGTGACTATCTAGCTAAAAAATTAAAAAAAAAAAAAAAAAAAATCCCCACTTATTAGTTGTTGGCATTGAAGATCTCAGCTATTTCATTTGAAAACACTGAATAGAACGAAATTCACTGAATTCAATCTTTTCAGACTTCTTGAATTACTTAAAAATTGTTTTATTAAGTTGCTTTTCTTGCTTTCTAACTGCAAATTAATTAAAAAAAATCATCTCGGACAGTCATACAAAATGTAACTATCTTTCAGGAATTGTCTTCATAGAACATCAGGCACTAAACTCAACTGCATAAAAAGAAAAATCTGTAGTTCCACATTGTGAATACAAAGAAAAGGCCAAAACATGGCCTTTAGGAATGCCTTCATTACTTCAAAATAAGATTAAGAAGCAGGGGAGATTAATATACTCCAATACTGATTTTATTTTATTCAGATACTACTTTCCTGTTATTTTACAATTTACTTTCAAGCTTATTTCTTGAAACATATTCAGAATACTTTTAACATACCTCCAAAATTTCAGTCAATCTTGTAACTACATTGCACACAGGAGCAAACAACATACGTGAAAGTTCTTGCACTTTGGGACAACGTTATGTTTATATTCACATAATTCAGCGCTAGCAAACTGAAGCAAAGAGTGTTCAGTGAATGGGCCAAAGCCCCACATGAAGTCCATACAAACTGGAGCAGGGATGGGCCTAGCCTGTCTTTATGTTCCTAACAGAGCATCATGTACCCATTAATCAAGTCTTTAACCAAAAATATTACAAAAGCAATACAGTTCTACACGTCAGTGGTAGGGCACTGCTATGCCTCTGTCTCATAGTCCAGGTATCCCAGTTTGGGAATTGTAATACTAGGCCATAGTTTACATGCCATTAGACTCTACTTTTTGCCCTGATCTCCAGGTAATAAATACAAATATTAATGTATACACACACACAGACACACATGTAAGAGCCTACATACAGACATGCAAATGTATGCTACCACATCAGCATGATGTTTTAGCAAAACAAAACTGTTAACCCTTAAAAAAACCCCCGAGCTGTTCCACCTAATAACGGGGAACCCCTTCACATACATTCAGTATAAAAACAAACACTAGAATTTTTAAAGAATTAATGCAAAAAGCTGCTAAATGCTTCCCAGTCCAATCCATAACACAGGCACAGTGAGCCTCAATGGCTGGCCTATGTGATTTATTTTATCTCGGGGCACAATGTGCTGGGGCCTGTCACAGTACTGGCTGTTTTCAGAGCAGTCAGATGACCAAAGACCACAATGCAGGGCCAGAGGTTATAGGATTATGAACATCAGAAAACAAAAGACAATACTGACACACGAGTCAGTGAATCTTGAACTTACATCAAAATGGATAGACTTTGGATATTCATGGACAGGTGCTTTCTTACTCTTAACTCACTAACCAAACTGAAAGATTTTGTTTCCCTCTACATCCATGTGTCATGGATACAGGTGGCACACAATACTGTGCTATATCCATGCACTGGATACAAACCAGGAACAACATTTATTTTTATGACAAAAGTGAAAGTAGTGCCTTGCCATTTAATCGTACTTCGGTGCCTATCTCCTTTTTACTTGTGTGCTACACTTCACCTCTCTCCCCTCATTTCCCACCCCACTCACAGGAAGGTAAAGCATTGTTTTGCCTTCCTGATACTTATATGCAAACAAGGACATATCAATATTACAAGGTCAAATACACCTTCAGGCAATTAATAAAGATAATTTTCTGGACATAATGTGGATGTACCTTTGCTGGAGAAAGTAAGTCTGGCTAATAATTGTAGCAATTGTATTCAAATTTGACTCAGAAGAGTTCTTCAAGGTGTTATGAATGTTTATATAAACCTCTACAAGTTTGATAGCTATGGAAGACGTCTTTGAATAGATATGACAGTCTTACTCTATTTCAGTTTTGAAGCATGCTTCGGAATGGTGGTGATTATGAAATAATCATGAAATAATAAAGAGTCAAATTCCTGATTGAAATTTCCTTCACATCTTAGCTATCCAGATTCTTAAGATGTTACCTGTGGCAACATAAAAAGCATTTTTCTAGTATAAAATTCTTCATTTAATGTAGAACAGAGAAAATAAAACTAAGATTGCAGTACATAAGTTGAACTGTTGCCCATATAGTGCTATATATCTTTAAAAACTTGGGATTATATTTGAAGTATGAAAAAGGCATAACCACAATGCATTGCCTGTCTTTCATTTATTGCGTGAAAATACATGTTGCCATCACAGTTTCATTTTTTTTGTTTTAGCTTGCAGTGCCCTTTAATCAAAGGTAAAGAATTGCCAACAAATTCTCCACTAGCTTTAGAGACTTTGTTTGGCTTGAAATACAGAGCAAGTTACGTTTGTTCTTGTCTTATGTTGGGCATTTAGCATAATGATATTGTTGCATTACTTTCCATTTCCTCCTCTTAATTTTAATCTTACCAACCTCTCATTTTTAGTATTAAAAAAAAAAAATGCATTGAAGTTTGATTGTTTGCACATGAGAAAATATGAACAAAGAGACTATAAATCATTTTTTGTTTCACTGATGCTGAATGTGACTCATTTGTGGGTAACAACGTCAAACATATGTGTAAAACTACTTAGTTTAACTCTGAGTATTTATCCATGAAAGGCTTTGAAATACGGTGGATCTATAAACACCCTAGGTATGGAAAAATTTTATGCATAAGAACTTTATCAAAGGCAGGACATTTAGTTTCCTCAGCTCTAAAGAATTCCCGTTGAAAGGTTACTGATCAGGAAAGAAAAGGGTTGAAAAGTGCTGTGTAAGGACAAAGGAACATCAATTATTTGCTTTTTGCTAAGTAACTTTCTACTAGTTCAAATAATCCCATGCATATGTCCCATGTACTAAGTGACTGTTAAACTGTACTTAGGTTGCTGATATGCTGGATTCATGGTTGGTAAGTCTCTGAACACTTAAACTGTATAGCGTCTTGGGTCTCAAAAGTAACCACTATTTTAGCACTAGCATAGCTAGTATATAACTGAAGTCGGTTTTGGAACTGCAACAGGAGATTTCTATGGTTTACTTTCAATGTATATGTTACGTTGACACAAATGATTTCTACAAATAATTATCAGATCAATCTATTTTTAAAGAGACTTATTCACAATCAATTCTTTCTAACTCAAAGTAAATATTTACTATTATATATAGTACAGCATAATGCTGGACTAAATTGATAATGTACTGCAAAACTTGTGGGATTGCCAGATCCAACTTTTATAAACTGTTATAGAAATTCTTCTAAGAATCCAAGTACAAATACAACTGTAAATGCTTACTAATATTTTAAAATATTTGTAGCAAATACATAACTGGCCAAATATGCAATTGATTTTCTTAAACTGATATCACAACTATTACACTTTTACTAAAAGAAAGCTTTAATGGAATAAATGACTAAGCAAGTTACAAGCTACTTTGAAAACTAGTAGCTACTTTGAAAACTGGTATATACTACATTTGCCATGAGGGATGAAATGTACTTTGTACTACTACAAAAAAAGCTGGATAAGAATCTGTTTATGAGTTTTCCTGAAGCACTTAACCACTGCTAACCAAGTATAAATACTGTTGTGCCCGTGTCCCGTGGTTTGAAGGATTCTACAAACTTATTTTGAAAACAATGATGAAACATATATGGTGTACGCTACCTTTGCAAGTGTGTAACTGGGACTMCCCCCGTCACTCAAAGAAAAAAAACCATCACTGAATCTCAGCCAGGAAAGCGAGGCATTTTCCCTGAGTTCTTTCTAGGACTTCCTTCCATAAGCTCCTACTTTTTAGTATAGCCCATAAAGTATATTTATTACTCTGACAGGTGCATGGGCTTTGACCAAGGTCCATCTACTCTGCCTCTTATGTAATCACATAAAAGCTATTATGCCAAATGATTTGGAGTTAAAAACATCTTCCACTCTCAACTTAAATACAGACAGACTTTATAAATCTTATGCCAGAAAAAGCTAGCTGTCCTTACATATGATTTTTTTTTTTAAATGAATGGAAATATGTGTCAATTGATCAATACAGGAAAGAAGTTGACTGAAATACTTTGATATTCAAGAACKCTATGGAACAAATGGAAATGATGCTCCTACTAGATAAACCAAAGAGGGTTTTGTTTCTTTGAAGGTGATATTTTCATTGTTTCACTGATTTGTGAAAACTTCACAAGGACAAGACAGACTAACAGTAGTCAGACAACGGAATAATGGCAATGAACTCCAACTGTATGTAGGTGGAAAGAAAACGGAAGAAAGTCTCCATTCCTGATGCAAATGGAAATCTGAGAGATTAAGGACAGATGAGTTGCTATTGGAGTGCCTGCAGGAAATTACAGTCAATTCAAAATGGTGTGATCTAGCTGTCAACAGTGAGGAGTCTGCATTAGATGGACTAGATGATCTACACTAGTGCTCCTATTGACCAATTTATTTATGATACAAGCTATTTTAATAGTAGACCTTTTTTTCACTTTCCCCACAGCTTATCCTTTGTAAATGACCAACTGCAGATATAAACAAGCTCAAACATCCTTATGGATCGTGTTTTCCCGCACGTCTGTTTAAATGTCTTTGCCAGTAAGACCCATACTGCTAAATGTACACTTCTCCATGCACAGCATAATGGAGAGAGCTCATCCAATACTAATCTCAACAAGTAGTAGAGTGAAACTTCTGAAATTAAATCCTATTTCCCATAATACTATTCAACCCATAAAAGCAGGCAATAGAAGAGGCCAAACATGTTATTTCTACTTCCTTCTCAGGACAACATTACCAATTGGATTCAAGCTTAGTGATTTTGTTTATTGAGAATACTGAAATAACTGAATTTGATCTYGGTCTGCTACCACCATATGAAAGAGGTTTTTTTAAATTTTTTTTTTTTGTTTTTATTTTTATAAAGAGCCTCAAAGGGGAGAAGTGTGTTCATTTTTTCTCCTCCTACTGAAAGCAAATTAAACTGTCTTTTAAGTTACATTTTACTGTTTATAAACAATCATTAAACTGAAAGTATATAGAATTAGCAGAATACCTGAAACCAAGTTTCAGAACATTACAACATTTCATAACAAGACCAGTGCACTGGCTATGAATCATGCTCAATAGAATACCAACATATTTTCAGRCTATCATATAATTTGGGTTGAGAGGAAAAGTTAATGACCTTTGTATGCATGCAAACTGCACAATAAAGTTCATTTGTGAACACAAAATAGCATGTTATTGATACTGAAATGCTTTCAATGAACTGAACTCAGATCACCATTTGAATTTGACAGACTGCATTTATGCCCATCTTTAAGTTACTGTAATAAGAAATACTGTAAATTTCAACCAATGTGTTCATTTCTGCTTTTCGGCTTGTGATGAACTTAAAATTCTATAAATATACACGAAGAAATATATCATAGTAACGAATTGTTTGAAAAAAGGAGTACCAAATCTGAAGACATAACTCCTGATTCTGTTTTCTTGTGCATTTTAAGACAGGTTTCAGGATTAATAAACTTCACCAATTTCTCACTGCATGAAGTGAAACCCATTAGCCACTGGTAACTCACCCTTTTCTGCTCTTTAATATATTCCATCAGTTCCTCTCTTGTCCTTTTCACTGCTTCTTCGATTGCCTTTTCACTTCGTTTTTGCTCCTCCATTAATGCTTCCTTGACAATTTCCTTTTTAAAAGGAAAACATTTAAGTGTAAATATTAAAAGTATTTCACAAATGTAATACAGGTCATCCCTTTCCTTCCTATTGAAGTTTTACCATGACCACACTCCTTTCTCAATGATAGTTATCCTAAATGTATGTAATCTTTACAAAAATTTATAATTCAGTACTTTGATCACTAAAGGGCCTAAAGAAGGGCAAAATAATCACTTTAAATCTGTGTTAATAGATACATAATGTTCCCTGAGAGCAGAAGAAAAGGAAGCAATACAGGTATTACATTCCAACAGAGGCAGAGATGTACTAGTTGCTATTAATAAAATAGAATAGAATAGTTCCAGTTGGAAGGGACCTACAACGATCATCTAGTCCAACTGCCTGACCACTTCAGGGCTGACCAAAAGTTAAAGCGTGTTGTTAAGGCCATTGTCCAAATGCCTCTTAAACACTGACAGGCATGGGGCATCGACCACCTCTCTAGGAAGCCTGTTCCAGGGTTTGACCACCCTCTTGGTAAAGAAGCGTTTCCTAATGTCAAGTCTGAACCTCCCTTGACACAGCTTTGGCCATTCACATACATCCTGTCACTGGATCCCAGGGAGAAGAGATCAGCACCTCCCTCTCCAATTCCTCTCCTCAGGAAGCTGTAGAGAGCAATGAGGTCGCCCTTCAGCCTCCTTTTCTCCATATTGCATCACTGTTCAGAACTTACATAAGGGCTGTTCTAACATCACAATAAGCAGAGTCCTAATGACAATAAATTTGTTTCCAAACCTTGGGAAATGCCAGGGCATTCTGTACACAGCAGCAAAAAGCAACAATGGACACCCACCCACCCCCCAAATTAGCATTACCCAATGTCAAATCTGATTCATTGGAGAAAAAAAACTGATAACTGTTGCAGTACTCATAGGAATTGTAAATAATGGTTTTACATTATTTTTTTCTATGGGCTAAAATGCACCTCCCCTGTTACTGCACCACAGCCATGCACCACAGAGGTAGCTGAACTGAGGATCCAGTGCATAATAAAATAAATGGGTAAGCAAAACAGATAGCCATTGAGGCCATGCTGCAGTTGCTCCAAGGGAGAGTTTGGAGGGCAGCATATGGAAAAGAAGAATCTCAATTTCCCTCTAAGTGCAGACTTTCACAAAACTTAAAGCAATGCAGCCATGGAAAAAATGGGGGGGGAAAAAAAAAAAAGGAAATAATGGAAAAAAAAAATTGTTCAAAAAGGAACACTAGGACTTCTAGTGTATTTATTCACATATATGATTTTTTTTTTTAATCAAAACTTTTTTTGAAAATGAAAAGTAAATATACATGGACCATCTTCCTTATTACTGTTTGCTGCAGTACTGCAGCAAACATAACACTGCATTACTAGCAGGTACTGAAAAGATTTGTCTATAGGTTTGCTTGACTGAATAGCAATACAGACATTTTATGACACATATTTACAACTTGGATTTGTGTGAGTGGGGAAGGTTGGTCTATTCTTTGGTTTTGCTCCCCCCCTTTTTTCCCCCCCCCCCCCGATCACTACTGGCCAAGGACCAAAGATCTAAACAAAGTTCAAACTCTTTCTTTTGCTAAATGCTACACTATCAGATATGATCCATCATCCATAGAATCATAGAATCATTTAGGTTGGAAAAGACCCTTAAGATCATCGAGTCTAACCATTAACCTAACACCACCAAGTCCACCACTAAACCATGTCCCTAAGCACCACATCTACATGTCTTTTAAATACCTCCAGGGATGCCGACTCAACCTCTTCCCTGGGCAGACTGTTCCAGTGCTTGACAACCCTTTCGATGAAGAAATTTTTCCTAATGTCCAATCTAAACCTCCCCTGGCGTAACATGAGGCCATTTCCTCTCGTTCTATCGCTTGTTACTTGGGAGAAGAGACCGACACCCACCTCACTTCAACCTCCTTTCAGGTAGTTGTAGGGAGTGATCAGGTCTCCCCTCAGCCTCCTTTTCTCCAGGCTAAGCAACCCCAGTTCCCTCAGCCGCTCCTCACAGGACTTGTTCTCTAGACCCTTCACCAGCTTCGTTGCCCTTCTTTGGATGTGCTCCAGCACCTCAATGTCCTTCTTGTAGTGAGGGGCCCAAATCTGAACACAGTATTCGAGGTGCGGCCTCACCAGTGCCAAGTACAGGGGCACGATCACTTCCCTAGTCCTGCTGGCCACACTATTTCTGATACAAGCCAGGATACTATTGGCCTTCTTGGCCACCTGGGCACACTGCTGGCTCATATTCAGCCGGCTGTYGACCAACACCCCCAGGTCCTTTTCCGACAGGCAGCTTTCCAGCCACTCTTCCCCAAGCCTGTAGCGTTGCATGGGGTTGTTGTGACCCAAGTGCAGGACCCGGCACTTAGTCTTGTTGGACCTCATACAACTGGCCTCGGCCCATCGATCCAGCCTGTCCAGATCCCTCTGCAGAGCCTTCCTACCCTCACGCAGATCAACACTCCCACCCAACTGGGCGTCGTCTGCAAACTTACTGAGGGTACACTCGATCCCCTCATCCAGGTCATTGATCAAGATATTAAACAGAACTGGCCCCAATACTGAGCCCTGGGAGAAACCACTTGTGATCGGCCGCCAACTGGATCTAACTCCATTCACCACCACTCTTTGGGCCTGGCCATCCAGCCAGTTTTTTACCCAGCGAAGAGTGTACCTGTCCAAACCATGAGCAACTGGTTTCTCCAGGAGAATGCTGTGGAAAATGGTGTCAAAGGCTTTACTAAAGTAAAGCTCTGTTTACTATGTTATCTTAAAATAGAACTTAGTATGTGGTATGGCAATTGTTCTCACTCAAATTTTGAGTCATCCACTGTGTAACTAGAGAATCTATGTAAGACTAAAGAAAGCACAGGGATTAAAGAACTGGGAATAGCTGTTCAACATACTAGCTATTCCCAGGACCTTTTGGAATAGGTATTTGCTTTTTGAACTATGGAGATTTTGGAATATCCACTGGTTCAGGATTATTCAATTTTTTCTGAAGTGCTGGATGCTGGGAATATATAGAAAAACTAACATTATGCTGTAGAGTGAGGCATTGAAAAACAATAAGGGACTTGGCTGAATTCTTAAATCTTCCATTTTCTGGAATTTCTATGGAAGCTAAGAGGACCCTTGGATCTCCTTATTATAAAACTCTTACTTTATAAGTATTATGAATGTGACAAAGGAAAAAAAAAAAGGCAGTAAAAAGTTAAGGCAACTTCTTTATTTAATAGTATAGAAGTAATCAGTAATCTTTTGTTCCTTGTGGTAAAACAAATAAGGATATACAATATTAGAAAATAACATTTTTTTTTGTCAACTTGTTGCTCTTGAAATAAGTATGGATAACAAAGAGTAAAAACTAGCATAGTTATGGTATGCTTTGCTTATTGCCTCAACAGGATGTTATACAACTTTGCTTTCACTGTTATCTGTAACTGTATATTCTTCAGAGAATTAATACTGGTCTTAATTTTGGGAACTTGCCATTGTAAATGGAAAAGAATCCCTTCCAATTTTATTTTTTCTGTTTTAATCTTGGTGTAATAAAATAGTCTTCCATAGAAGTATTGCTAGTGGTTTCTGTTTTCTTGAGTTTTTTTAATAGACTTGTAGAATTTAATTGTATTTTTATTTGGACCTTTGTTCATATAGTGTTTCAAGTAGCATGACATCAAGGAAAGTTAACATACTTTAATTGATTGTAAGTATTTTATTGATGTAAAATTTTCTACATATTAAGATACAGCACCTTATCAGTTCTGTAATTTGCTTTCAAGAGTTTAATGGGGTAGATGATGGGATTTTTTTCCATTCTAATACAAGGCAGTATTTTGGGACCTTTTGGCTAATTAAGCTGGCATGGGAATATTATTATGAGAACAGCATATTTTTATAATACGTAAATTTCTGCTACTTTTTCTGTTAGTCTTGCCAGAGTTCTGTAGTGAGAAAGACCTTTGCCTCAGGATTTTTCATTGGTAAACTGAAATTAAAATAGAAAAAAATGATAATCACTTTTCACAACTATAGTTTTCATATTTGCTGTATTCTAGAACAGTGCGGACTACATAGTTGCGCATTTCAAATTTGGGATTTTAGTTTTTTTCTGTTATAAAGATAGCAAAAGTATAGTTTTGCAGAAACTACTCAGTTTTGGCTGAAAAGGAGTAAATAGCTAAAGGTAAGAAATAACACTTTCTTTTTCAGTTGAAACACTTCCACTGAAGAGTCTTTAAAAAAAATGGGGTTTGTCCAATTTAGTGGTGGTATTCTTCATTTTGTACACTAATAGCATATGGTAAAATGCCACTCTTATATGTACAGATGAATTATGTAACTTCATAAATACCTTCTACTTCGAAAACCTTAGGATTACACCTGTTCTCCAGAGTGAATCCATGCAATACCATTGAATTCCTGCAAAAATACTTTCTGCAAAGAAGTCAGAATTCTAAAGCACCAAGAATGCATAAGTTGGCATTCTGAGATTCTGTATTTAAAGCAGGTGTCACTATAGGTTGACAAATGTTTCTTAAACSAGTAAACAAAGCAATAAAATGGTTGTCATTCTATCTCACAAACATTTGTAAAGTTATGTATTTCTCCTTACGCTAATCATTATTCCCATACAAATTAGTATGGTGCTTTAACTGAATACTTTAAATAGAATGCTTTAAGTACTGCACCAAAGTAATTGATTTCTTCTAAGCCTGACAGTGTATGTACAAGGTAGACTCAGTCAATTTGACCAGACCCTGAAAGCCTGTGAATAATTAAATCCAAAAAAATAAATTAAGCTATCCTTGATTTTTATCTTTTTTCATACTGAAGTAGTAAAAAATGTTTTATAGTTTTACTTTCTGTGTACAAACTGTGTGGCTTAGTAGGCATTATTCTGATTTAATATTTAGTTAATAATGGCAATAATAATTTAATATTTAGTTAATAACGRCAGTGTGTCCAGGTGGCCAAGAAGGCCAATAGCATCCTGGCTTGTATCAGAAATAGTGTGGCCAGCAGGACTAGGGAAGTGATCGTGCCCCTGTACTTGGCACTGGTGAGGCCGCACCTCGAATACTGTGTTCAGATTTGGGCCCCTCACTACAAGAAGGACATTGAGGTGCTGGAGCACATCCAAAGAAGGGCAACGAAGCTGGTGAAGGGTCTAGAGAACAAGTCCTGTGAGGAGCGGCTGAGGGAACTGGGGTTGCTTAGCCTGGAGAAAAGGAGGCTGAGGGGAGACCTGATCACTCCCTACAACTACCTGAAAGGAGGTTGAAGTGAGGTGGGTGTCGGTCTCTTCTCCCAAGTAACAAGCGATAGAACGAGAGGAAATGGCCTCATGTTACGCCAGGGGAGGTTTAGATTGGACATTAGGAAAAATTTCTTCATCGAAAGGGTTGTCAAGCACTGGAACAGTCTGCCCAGGGAAGAGGTTGAGTCAGCATCCCTGGAGGTATTTAAAAGATGTGTAGATGTGGTGCTTAGGGACATGGTTTAGTGGTGGACTTGGTGGTGTTAGGTTAATGGTTAGACTCGATGATCTTAAGGGTCTTTTCCAACCTAAATGATTCTATGATTCTATGATTCATCTACCACATTATAGTTAACCAAAAGAAGTACTGATATATCTTCCAAATATATAAACATTTATTATTTCATAATACAAAATTAATATAGGGTACATAATGAAACTAAAGCTTCACTATTTCAGATAGATATTAACTCTACTTATCATCTGAAAATTATCTCAACAGTCAGTCTGCCATGACAATGGTAATTCAACAGACAGATGAGGTAGCCATCAGATTGGACAATCTCATATGACTGTAGACAAAGACTCATACTTTAGTGGGATTCATCCCAACATTTGTATTTACCAGACTCCTGGTAATACTCCAGAACACTTCTTATTTTTGACGATTAAATTTCACCAACCATACTCTAGGATGAATCATATGGTTCTATTTCTCTGTGATTTGAATGTCTGTTTCTCAACTGAGTTTAAACATTATCCTGCTCGCTAAATTCAGGAGAAATGAAACAGTAGAAGAAAACACACGGCTTTCCTCCCAGGCTTATGTCTTAAAAAACAGACATTACAACCACTAACAACACTACTGAACTGACTGATTTACTTTGCACTGTCCCTTACTCACAGCTCACAATGAGCAAACGTAGACCTCTGTGTAACAATAACAGACCACTCAAGACTACCAAGACAGCTTTGTTGTGGTATTAATGAACTGGGAAGAAAACTCTTTTATCCTTTCCATCCAGTTTTCAGAAGGCTTCAAAGAGCAAACATCATACAACACCCAGTCTCCTAGCCAACTCAGACACGTATTTTTGCCATCCTTTGAATTAATCAGTGATATTAGTTTTTCCTTCTGTGAAAAGAATCTTCACTCCTTCTATATGACCTTTCACAAAGTGCTCTCCTCTAAGTTCTCAAAGCCACCGCCTGTCTTTGCTCTATTTCTGTCAGTCATTACAGTAAATCATCAACTGATAAGATTATTGAAATTCTGATATTACCTATTACTACTGTTTAACAAAGTCTTAGCTGCACGTACATTCTGTCAGCATATGTGCTTACTTTTCCTTCATCTCTTTCATTGCTCTTTCCTTTATGCTATATCTACATTTAGATTTTATCCTAATTTAGATTTTGGTTGCAAAGGTAAAAATTGGCCCTTATTTCATCTTTAGCTGAAAAGGGTACAGCATTATTTGAGGCTCTTAGTGTTATTTTCAAGAAAGTGGGAAAGCCCAGTTTCCCATAAGAAGCTGAGAAAGAGCATGCCACAAATTGCACTTGAGGTGCAGCTCTTGGGTTTTATATTTTTTTTAAATATCTGATCAGAGGCTGGAGTCCTACATTAGAGTCACAAAGTTAGCTTCTTTACAGGACTTTATATACATGTGCTTGACACCAAGTTAGAAGATTAGAATACATAATAAAAAATAAAATGAAGTTGTTCAAGTACTCAATTGACAAATCGTATTCAACCATATATTAGGAATCACAATCACGTAATCACAATATATATATATCTGCAGGAGGACAAGAAGAAAAAACAGTGTACTGTATATACCAGAGAACTCCAGTCAGTATTTAAAAACAAAACAAAACAAACAAAAAAAACCACCAAAAAAACCCAACACACACCACCAAACAAACCATATGATGGTTTGCAATTTTATAGGAAAATTCTTTTGTTTCCACACAAGGATCAGGTGGCAGTACTAAATTTTATCTAGGAAATGCAACCACGGACTGCAATGTTAGTGGTTTTTCAGAAAACAGTAACCCTCAAATTATAATGTCTGTGGTTATAAACTACTACAAGCTACTTCTAACTCAGACATGGTTAAAGTCTGCATGCAGTGTCCTACTCCTTTTCCAGACTTTGCAAGCATATTAAAAATAAACTGATCTAATGGCAGGGATCTCTTTCCACTCAGTGCTACTAAGTTGTGTCCTTCCTCACACACTCAAGATTATACAATTTTTTTTTTTAAGGAAAAATGCTTTTCTGTGTCCTCATGGAATCACCATGGTCTCCATAAACAGTGGACACACTAATGTTTCTGCAAGAAGGTGGAAAAACAAGAAGAAAGTGAAACTGAAAATATTGGTTGGATATCTTCTTGAGGGAAATGTAAGCAAACTCTCCCACTGGAAGTTGAACAATATAGTAAAGGCAACAGAAATTGGAGATGATGTCCTTTGAAGAGCAAGTTCTTCTACAGCACATTATGTGATACTATATTACCAATAGCCTATTTGGGTAGGAATCATGATATTGAGAAAAAAACCCAACAACTTCTTGTATGGATCCACAAGATATTGAACATGAACACCAATGTTATGATAGTCCAAGCCTGTTGCTGAAAAAACATCTTTTTTTCTTCCAAAGATTAACACTCTCCCACCCAATCAAAATCCTACAAAGTCTAACAAAGTTATTCCTGGAATTGCAACACCAAATATGCCATTTTGCTGGGTACTTCAGAAACACGGAATAAATGGAGTATTTCAAACTCTGCCTCGCCCATAGGATTCTGTAACCTATGTATAAGATGAAACAAACAACAAATGGACAAAGAAAGACAGATAAAATGATACTATTTTGTATTCCCTTCACTGGCAACACACTCAATGCTTTGTATATCATAGATGAGAAGAGTTTTGAGGATGTATTTAAGGAAATGAAATTAATATTGTATGTCACGTGGAAATCCTCCCAAGTACAAAAGCATCATAAAAGAATGGAAAGCAATGCCAATATCATGAACGTTTTATAGATAAAAGTTGATCTCCTAGTAACAAATACTATAAATAGAGTGAGTAATGATGAGAAAGAGACAAAAGCAAACACTGAAGCAGAGATAAAAAGCAGTTTATAGCCTATTTAACAAAGAAAGAGTGATGGAAAGCCCAAAGTAAAGGGCTGGAAAGTGATCATTATGGCTGTATTCTGAAAGGACAAACTATAATTGTTAGGACAGAAAAAAAAAAGATGCATTAATAAAAATACAGGAAAAGTGGGAGCTTGGATGAAGATTGTACCTATGTTGTTAGATACAATATGTTATCTCTTACAGGTATGATGCCTAAATGACCAGCAACATGTAAACAATCATATTTACAATTAGATCGGAAACAAAACCATGATACAGTCCAGATCAACAAGCAACATGGTTGGTGTTAAAGGTACCAGAAAGCATTTGGAGAGTGGGAAAGAAGAAAGACTAAGAGACCTATTGAACTTCAAGTGATAGTGATGCATTCATAAAGTGATATCAAAGAGATTTATCCATGTTTTTAGTGTAGACAGAAATAGTGCTCAAAGTGGGCATGGAGGAAAAAGTGAGTTAGGCTTCCAAATTTGATATGAGCCAAGAGGCAATCTTGCACAGAAAGCATAAAGCAACTATCTAAACCTAGGGAGGCAATATTTCCTGATCCTGCTAAAGAAGCATAATACCATGGAGCATCACAGAAAACTACTGCCAAGCAGCTATCCACTGGTATCTTGTCTCTCCACAACAGAGGGGTTCCCAAACTAGCCTATCTCCTGCCTTGCCAAAATTACCAGATAGCCTGTTGCATCACACAGAAACAAGATGCAAGTTCTGCAAGTTACAGGAGGCACAGATCATTGGAAAACAGCTCTATCTTAAAAACAGTATGATGATTTCATAATAAAGTTGTAGGGAATATCATAATACCATGTAGCACATCACTTAAAGTGGTAGAAGAAGAAACAGATTTTTGCACCATCATCATGGGAATAGCAGTTGAATGCATGTTTACACATAAGGAGTTAAGGAGAAAGTGTACGTATGAAAGAGACGAACAGACAGGATAGAGATTACAGGAGATCAAATGAGAGAAGTTCTGCAAGAACAACCCTGAAAACTACTGTGTACAACAAACAAAGAAAATAAAGACAGATAAGTGGATTCACAATATGAAATTCATTCACAGATTTCAAAATCAGAAAAGGGGCACGCACTTGCACTCAATGTTCTCTATTTTTTTAAGGTAAGGAAACTGTGGTGCCAATAAACAAAATCCCATAGTTTTGACACCTAAAAAAGATATGTCAGGGAATCTATCTGCAAAAGTAGTCTTACTGGGCAATAAAAAGATACGACAAATGTATAATCCCCATATATTTTCTTTTTTTCCTCATGCTATCCTCCAAAATATTCATTATACACCTACTGATTTGACACACGAGAAAAAAAAAGAAGTGTTTTTTACAGATTATAGGGCTAAGAAAGGGCCATTCTACAGCTAATAAGTCTGACAAAGCTAGAGTGGGAAATAACTTTTTAGATAAACTTTTTTATTTATTAGTTCTTCCAACCTTCTCAAATACAGGGCAATGAGGAAAAATATTTAGACAAATAATAATTTTCAACAAAAATTTAACAGTTAAGTTAAGCAATAGTAGAAAAGAAACAAAAGCCAGTTCTTTAAGTATACAGCCAACGCCTTCATGTTTTCACTTACATATCTTTTGTTCACTTACATATGACTAGGTGTGGAAATCCTTAAGACATTCAATACAAAATCAATTCAGGCTTCCCAAAACTATCAACAGAAGCACTCCCTCAAGCAGATGAGCATGAGTACCAAAAAAGTTTTAATAATGTAGCAGGTAAGTAGCTATTAATTTTTTGGGATTAAGCACCGTGTGTTCTAGACATTTTGTTTTTACCTTCTAAGCAATGGCATATGCTGCTATTCATACATTCATGGAAAAGCATTAAATAAACTTTAAAGCCCATACAGTACAGAAGAATCAATTTTTTTCAACTATTTAGATGTTTGCCAGTAAAATTATATTAATACATTCCAAGATAATAAAATACAAATTTATTGTTCTGCAAAGAACACCACCACATGAACCCTCAGGAGTGTAAACATATTCAATTGTCTTGAATGCTTAGAGATTTACCCAGCAAAGACTACTGGGAAGTTCACTTTTTTTTTTTTTTTCATAAGCCTTTTAGTTAACTTTGTTGCAAAAATATTTGTTCTTTGTATATCTCAGTATATCTCAGTTGTGGCTTGGCTGAATGAAACACTGCAGCCTCAGTTTTCCTGAAATACTTTCCCATTGGTAAGATCATTTTGCCTTAGTACTTTTGCTCATGTCCAAGAGGAAGCAGAGTTTATGTTAGCTTTTTTTTTCTAATTATTTGCAGCCTTCAGAACACTTGAGTCTCTAATGTATCTGCTGTGTGGATTATGGCAATGATGAACTCAGGCTCTTTTTCCCTTGAGAATTAGGGTAAACTACAGTAGATTATACACAGTATTTTAAATGTAAGCCTTCAGGAAATGACAAAGGTGATTATTTTCTTCGAGTGTTCTAGGAGAGTTATTAATTTCAAGCTATGACATGGACCTAAATTTCCAGGGCTTACCCTGCAGCTGCCAGCTTTCATTTTACTTTTAATGAATTTTCTTTAAAACAAAAATTGTGGTGTATAAATTCTCTTTAGCTTCTTTTGCTACTTCTCTCCCTGCCCCCGATTTCACCTCATTTATTTAATTGAGTATTTAGCTTTGTAAAATGATAACAACTACCATGTAGAGAGCTCTGTGCATGATAGCATTATAGCTACGGTAGCTACTGCTATAGCTACTCTGCATTGCCCACTAACTATAAACACAAGATATCATCCTTCTATTTTATCCAAAATTATATAGATCTCATCATCCTATATCCCCAAAGAATTTCTGGATTTTAGTTTTTTCAAGGAGTAAAAATAAGCAGAAAGAAGATGACAATGGAGAGCACTGTCCGCTGCTTTTTCACTGAAGTTTATAGTTGTACCCCAGAAGGTTCACTGCAATTTTGAATTCTGGGGAAAAAGCTTCTGCTTCAGCCAAATTACCTCTTATAATTTCTCCTTATCTAGAAGGCAACCACTTCTTTATTCAAATAAGCATTCTAGAAAAAACATTCTAGTGGAAGAATTTCACCAAGCATTCCTCTCAACACTGACAACTACCAGACATATTAAACTCTCCTTGCAGGGAAGTTGCCACTGTAAAAAACACCATACAATGTATCAAAAATAGGAAAGAAAAAAAAAAAAAATACTGGAGACATGCCAGGCTGCATCTAGCCTGCTGAATATATGAGTTCCTCATCTATAATGACTTTTCAATGTGTTGTAAAAGGATCATGAGGTTACTGTGCAAATGAACATTATCTTTACTCAAAAGACTACTCAATTCTTTCAAGGAGAGCTTATTCTCCCTGATTTAAAATGCAAGCCCACCCTCCCCAAAACTAAGAATCCTCTTCTGAATAAAAAAAAAAAAAAAGATGTCTCTCATAAAAGCACTAACCACCTGGATAACACATGTATAAAACCTGAAGATGCTGTCAGTCTCAACTAAAAGGAAAGTCTTTGGGATTTCTAATACCTCACAGCCTCTTGAGACAGTGCTCTAGAAAAACTTTTACCATTTCCTTGGTGATGTAATACATCTCATTTATCCCTTCAGAGTTATAAGGCTTCAAAGAATAATATCTTCAATTTAATTAAAAATCTCATGTCTCTAACTAAAGACCCCAAGTCACTGGAACAGTCAAGGCTTTCATGAAAACAAATGCAATATTCRTGTTACTTTAATCCTTAAATTTCTTCAAAAAAAGGAGAAGGGGGTATGTCAAGGTTGCTCCATCAAGCCGAAACGTTAACTCAATATGGCTTAGTTCCTACTTTCATGTAAGTTTATCTTTGCTCTGCTGCTTCATATTTGGTAACAAAATATTTGATATTAATCATGAGTTAGTTATTAAAGTGTCCCTGAGTCCCCAGATTTTTCTCTGGCAATGTTAAATTAATAAAATAAATCTTACATCAAAGTAGCATCTCCTTATCTGCAGACTCAGCATCTATCTGACTGAGGACAAACAATTTTTTAGGACAAAGTTTTGTAAGCATGAATATCTAACAAGTAGAAGCAATCTGCATAAAGCTTCCAGATTTGCATCCCCTATGGCTCTCCTTCCTGGCCACTCTGCAACAACAATTAAAAAAAAAAAAAGTCTAAAAAATACCTGTATCATCCCTGCACAATAAACATTAATCTTTTCTTCTTTTAAAAAAATTATTTAGAAGATGAAGGGAAATCTCACCACCTGATTCAGCCAAACTGTGATCTTCACAGCTTTATTGTTCTTATGCTAAAATTGCCTGACCAAAGAAATGTTAACTAGCATACTTGAAGGTTTTTTCCAATTGCTTTCTCATATATAACCAAGTTCTACAAGGTTCTTCTACTGCATGTGTTTAAAAACTGGTGAAAAAAATAACAACTTTTATTTTATAAAGAAAATTAGTGGATAGTAAATTCCTCCTCTAAAACAAAGAATCAAAACTCCTAAACATATTTTCTGGTCTAGAAGGCAAAGGAGAAGCCAACAAATTCATACCATTATGACACAGAAATTTATTTTCCCTCATTTTCATCATTTAAATGTTTTACAGATACACAATGGTGCTGCAGTTTTTAAAATACGTCTTTCCCACCTAGTTTATCAACTCTTGCCCTATGCATATGAGAGTGTCCTTTTCCCTAATGTTTCGTCTAGTTTTACTTCTCAGTGTTTTACACTGATGTGCGACTTCTCTGTTCTTAATTTACAGCCATTTGGCAGAAATTCTTTTTCTTAAGGCCAGGGTTGTAGGTTCTTGGTTATGATTCTCAGTGTCTGCTGACACTGTACCCCAGCTTGTACTACCAAATTCACAATTCTCTTGAGGTCCCATTTGGCTGTCAAATTTGGGGGCTCAATTTCTTCTGTTTTGTTCTTATTCAACTCTGACACAGACCAAAATATATTTAAACCACACATTATAAAGTGGGTTTCTATCTCAAAGGAAATTATAAAATATTAAATGTCTTCAAATTTTTCCATTCATTATTCCTAGAGTTACTTATGGGTGCATGACTGGAAGCCATTCTGCCCCACCTATTTGCAGAAGACTACACTGACCCTTTCTGATCTTTCTCTTTCAATTTTGCAGACTTAGAGTATTAGTGAGGGAAAATTCCTTCTCTTTAATACTATGCTTAATTTCTTTGTTTTAGTTCAAATTAGTAAAGCAAATCTCTTCAAATTAACTTACAGCAGAATAAAATTAAATTTTAATCTAGGTTTCTATGACAATTACTAGTGTGATACAAGACTAAAAAAGAAAAAGACAGAGAAGTAAATATAAAAATATCTTTTCTTTCTCACACACAAATTATTTCCTCTGGTGATAAATTGAAGAAGATAAACTAAGAGAAGAGAGATTTTGTTAAAAACAAGTCAGGCTTCTCTTTCCTAGTATTATGTTCCAAAATCATGCGTTAGTCAGAAAGGAAGTTCTCTTTCTTGAAATAACAGTACTGCTCTTAAAGCCCTTTTTATATGTCTGATACCAAAAGATTAATTTGCATGTTCACTTACATTCAACTACACTCAGTTGTTTCATTACTTGGTACTAAACATAATAATAGTATCAGGTGACAATTTTGAAGCAGGAAGCATAAAGAATTATACAGCACAGCATAAAGAATTAAATGAGGCAAGTGTTACACAGCCACAATTTTACATTTCATTGTCTAAAATGTTAGACTGTATGTTTTACTTTTGGCCATTATAGAGCTGACTTGACAGATTATGTTGTCTAAACAATAATTGCAAGAAAGTCAATAGTGCAGTTATAGCTCTTGAAAGAGAAATCTTATAATAAAAAAATATAAATAAGAAACAATTCTGAGTGGAAGGCTCTACCCAGAAAAATTAATGTCTGCACACAAACTGCCTGTAGTCCCAAGTGTTTTTCATTGCTAAACCAAAGTCACATCTGACACCGTATATAAGCTATCAGTTGGCACATGAGCTCTGCAGGACTTCTTTTGGTGCCAGACAGAATTTTAGTAGTTGTCGTATGTTTATAATAGCAATGGCCTAAAGGAGGCAGGCAAGCTCTTGGCAGAGGTAACAAGTGAAAACTTCTGCAAGAAACAAATTTCTACATAAAAGTTCATCCTCCTCAAAGAATTTGTACTCATTAATCAGAGAACAAAGAATGTAAGTTCAAGTATTCTATACACTTATGTGAGAGGATTTTGGAAATCTCAAAAAAAAATCTGCATTTTCCTTAATTGAAAGTAGATAAGGTATTTGAAAAATGAACCTAACTCAAAGGAGAAATCATCATATATTGTAACTGAATAAGATAAATTATTCCGGTCACTATCAAAGTTGTCAGAGCTATTCAGTATTAAAAAAGATGGAATTAACTAATGCCACATGACTACATCAAGAGCAAGATATTTACAGGAGAATTAATCACAACACTCTCCAATACCTCAGTGCTACTCACTGTCACAACAAGTACACCACTAGATACTCCAACAGTATCAACTACTTGATCAACTAGCAGCTTGAGCTGAAAAACCTGTCCTTTTGAAAGGCCTAAATTTCTTCCTCAGAAAGGTACTGACATCTCAGTATATTTAAGACTTTGTCTGAAAGAATACATCCATCAGTATTAAAGTACTTCTAATATCACCCTGTCCTGTGACAACTTCAAAGGCAACATCAACAAGAAGAAACTCTGGCAGAACACTCCACAGGGAAGATAAACCTACCCTGAGTCACTACGTCAACTTAATCCGCCACTCTCCCACCCATGGGACATTTTACATGCTCCCCAAATCCGTAAATATAGAACCCTGGCCGACCTAATGCATCCAGCTACAGGGCTCCTTCACCAAAAATCTTCAGGATTCATCAAAACTCTCCTCAAACTTCATTACCGTAGTTGTCGTCCTATTAATCTCTCCRTGTTCCACAAGCTATAAAATTGCTGTCTTTTTCTTTACTGTAGTAAACAACTACTTTATTGCTCTCCCTTCTATTAACAGATCCCCTACACCACTGGTACCAATTCTCATTCTGGATAGTGTAAATGACTTGTGTCTAACTAAACCCCGAGCAACTGTTCTCAGCTTGAATTCAGCTTTGAAGTCAGCTGCTTATCTTTTTGTTGTAAAGAAGAGTTTGAGTGTCTGAAGGCTTATTGGTATAATAAAATCACAGTCTTGAAAACTGACATCTTACCACTTGATACCTTTACATTCAAAAGAAGTAAACAAGCTATATACAAAGTAAAATTGTTCTATTTACACTAGAAATGTAAACAACACAGAGTATAAAAATGGCTTAGCACCAAAAAACAACTTTTTGTGTAGTTGATTAGTTAATAATGAGGTTAATAATTCTGTTTAACACTGGAAAGGGAAATGGGGTCTGTTTCCAAAGAGTTGATTTTTAAACTTCTGTGATATGCTATTTTACTTCTCTTTTACTTCAAATTTTAAAGGTCTTTTTTTTTTTTTTTTCCTTATTCAGGACATAAAAAAAATAGAGTAATATCAAATTCTAACACCCGAATGAAACATAACTTGTTAAAAATTCTTCAGACTATAACATTCAAGTATGCCACCAAGAAATCAGTGAATTTACAGATTGTTCCCCCAAATATTTCCAGCATCAGAGATTACAAAATTCAACTTTTGGAAGAGTAATTTAACTGCTATTGTAATATATTTAATTTGTAATTCCTACAATTGTTAAAAGCAATGTTGGGAATGTCCCTCTCAGTTTGTGTTAAGTGACACACAATTATCCTTACAGAAGCACCTCTCCAAAAAGTAACTCTAGAAACTTTTATGGTTCATTACTGGTTTAGGTTTCCAATTTTCATAACCCTCTCTTTATTTTGTAGCTATTCTATTTTTTGTCTTAGAAAAATGTCTTTTTACTAAGAGAAACAATGGAATTCCAGCATAATAGGGAACAAATGTAACATCTCTACTCTTCCATAGGTATAAAAAATAGAGAGTCACCTGAACTGTCTACAACATAAATGCCAGTATCCGAGCTAGTCATCTTGGGGTCCTTTTGAAGTCAGTGGACAAAACCAGGCACTTACAGGGCATGATTCATCTCATTTCAATATACATACCTGAAAAGGTCGCAGGAATTTTGTTCTGAATGTGCCAACTTCTCTCCATACACATAGTCTAGATGAAGATAAACTAACAAGATCACTGTGCATTGCAAATATCAACTAGGTGCGGTGATGAATGATAGATGTCACAAGAAAATCTATCACAACATTAGGAAAACATTCAAAATAAAAAATAAAATACACAAAGCAGGTGCATGGAAAGATAAAATATACTAACTTGATTATGCTTTCTTTGCTCTTGCATGGCTTCCCAAACAGCCTGGGCAATCTTATGTCCATCACATTCTGCTTTCCACATTTTTCTTTCTTCTGCATGAATCTTCTCCATATTTCTCCTCTCCTCCTCTACTGCTTTCAGAACAGCCTCCTGGACTATTTCTTTTTCAGCCTTTGAAACAAATCAAGCACACATAAATGACCAAAACCTGACATGGGTGCCTAATACATATTACTTCTCCTAATGAGATTTATGAGCTGACAAGATATGGGATGTGAATGTTTTTACTTCTGAACTATGAGCTTAAATTTATCTTAAGGTGCTACCAAGCAGGTATTACCACTGGACAATGACTTTGTAGTTACAGAAAGAAAAAGAAAGTTACAAGCAAGGATCTTAAATTCCCACCTACTGAAAACACAATATACCATAACTAGCTTGCTTAATGCCAACACAAAAAACATGCAGCAGAAACCACCTAAGAGTAGGTACATCATGGGCCTCTCTACACTGCTTGATATTCCCATATATGAGATGTTCCTGCTCTTATCTACAAGTATCTAAAGTCCAAAAACAGTCTGAGTGCTTTCTGTGGCAAAGTAGCCAATACATACTTAAAACAAATACGTCTTCCCTCCCAAAGCTCCTTAGCTATGCATTCTACAAGAAGTACTGTTTCTTTTTTTTTTTTTTCAATGTTTATGTTCAACCATTACATGAAATCATCAGAAGACACACACTGAATTTGAAGTAACAAGGACAGCTCTACACATGCTGAGCCACACAAACATATTTATCAGCAACACAATCATTGCATAATATCTACAAATAAATAATGGCAGGCTGAAGTTCAAAATAAACAAACATAGGCTGACAAACCACACCCACACACCCCTCAATTTTAATAAGCTTACAGGTCATTCCAATGCCGTTTGGTGGTGATTATGGAACTGGTCAAGTGAAGTTATAAATAGCAAAAAATACTGGGTTCCTCAAACACCTACACTTATAAATAAAGTTGTTTCTTGCAATTCATTGGAATTCATTGGGACTTGATTTTTTTATTTAGACATTTATAAAATACAATAAAAATGTAAGTTAAAAAAATGCCCTATTAAATTAAGATATTTTATTATACACACATTTTCCCCTAGATACCAACCATGTAACAGATGTTTCTTGTGTTACTGAATGTTATTCAGAGAGGTGGTCGGCTAGTGTGCATATACTACACATGAAGATATACAGGAAATGATAATACAGCCTAACCAACTGTGCTAGGTAACATACAGCACTAGTTTTCCCAGCTCATTACATGCAACTGAAATTTTGTACTGGATTCTACATCAGTATTAGAAATGAAAGATAGCTTAACATTTACAAAATTACTGTCCTAACCCCAATGCACTTAATGAAACAGACTGAAGAAATCAYATTTTAAAAAGTGACTATTCACTTTTAGTCAAACATTAACTTAAATAAAGTAACTAAAAACCTGTTAAAACGTCCAAATTTTTATGCAATTTAAAAAAGTTGTGTCCTCATTGAAAATGACCATATTTAACAAAAGTTAAATAAGATACAATGCTAATTGTCTTATTAAGATCATCAGTTGACCCTGCTACCTAGCTCTTCAAATCAAGATGTATTGATGCTGTTAACTGAAAGACCACGAAACCAGATATTTAGGTAACACCAACAACTGAACTGCAATATTGTGACTTCTTGTCATAAACTAATTCAGAGACTATCTTAGAAGTAAGTTACATAGACTATCTGTATTAAGGCATAGGATATAGCAGATATGTTCATGATTTATAGAACTACCTTCTTTTAAACACAGATGAGAATATAGAGTTTGACAAATTTAGTTACGAACCAGGAATGAGTTGCTGAACTTGGCATTTGTAATGACACACATGGAATCCACATTGCATGTCTACTACTTAACAGGAGATACCTTTGCAGCAGCTGCCACAGCCTCCTTACTTCTTTGTCTTTCTTCATCCAAACATTTGTCAAGCACTTCCTGTAAATAGTATGAAAAATTAAACTGCAATAGACAATAGAGGAGTGGCTAAAAATCACTTCAGTCAAAGTGCTTGAGAAAGCTTCCTCTTCCTGTCAATGATTGTGACAGGATCATTCCCAAGGAACTCCATGGTACARATCAGACCCGGTTTTTTTGGATAAATAAAAGCAATACCTTGTGTTTTTGCGACTGCTGCATCAAAGCTTCTTCTATCTTGTCTGATAATACTTCCTTCTCTGCCTCCAAAATGTCGAGAAGTCGCTGATGCTATTGGGAGAAAACATCCATATTATTGTAACCTCAGTCTGCTAGTAAAACAGACAAGAAGAACTCATTCAAGACACTTAGGTTTGTTGGTTGCTTACAAATGACTTAAAATGTAGATTCAGTTCAATGACATATACAGCACTCCTTTAATTGATTTCATGACATGAAAAAAAAAATTATAATAATAAGAAATGATTAGCTTCCCGATTATCTAATATTTCCTCTCAGTCTAAAGACTATTAGGAAAGAAGTTGGAAAAAAGAAAATCATTACATAAAGGCAACACTTACAAAATTTATAAAGATGATCTAAGCAACACCACACTTTAAACATTTCATTTAAACAGCTGCAGATTTTAAATTATGCTTGCACTACCTCTCAGTTATACGTAGAGAGGGCAGAAGGCAAATGTAGTTTTTTCAACCATTTGTGATACCATGAACTTTGAAAGCCAGGGAATGACAGCAAAAGAGAATGCTGCTTTCTTCTAATTTTCTTGCAATCTGAAACATTTTTTCAGGGAGAAAATGAACACTGAAATAAAGTGAACAAGTAATCTATATGTAGATGTATAATCTGTTACTGTTCTTAATCACAACCCATTCATCTGTTTTTCACTAAACCAAGTAAAGCATTTGAAAGATGTGGGTTTTGTCTGTAAGAGCTAAGTTGTTTTCCAAAACTAAAAATTATTACTGGACATTATTGATGTCGGGTATTTGTCACGAGATAATTACTAGCAAATCAGTACACTTTTTTACATGTTATTTAAGAGATGATATATTATAACCTTAAATTATAGTATCAATACATAATAATATTTTATATGATCACCAAAAGGCAAGTGTAACAGTAGAGTTTTATATTAATAAAAGTGTATATAATTAACATAGAATTTTTTACACAAACACTTACGAAGGCAAATACCCCTTTCACCAGCATTTCTAAGAAAGTAATTTCTGTTTCATTAATTTTATTATGTTTTAATTATAAGTGTCTCTACATTACCAAACTGCAATACTATGTTCTGAAAAATATTTTTTCATTTGAAGAATAGAATAGAAAACTTCTAGACTGCTTTATAAAATAAAACACCTATCTGCCCTTCCAGGATAAACATGTAAAGAGGCATTTCTTTGTGAATTTACTTAAAATAGGTCTGAATGGACTAGACATATTCTAATGGAAAACACCTGTGGAAGGAGTGGTGAAATTCACATCATGGTTATACTTAATGATGTGTAACTTACTTTTCTTGTGGACTCAGTATTTTCAGACATTAGCTTTAACTATCAGGGCACTTACAGAAATTATTTTTTCGCAGTAACTCAAAGGTGAAACAATAAATGGATTTTATTAGTTAAATGATCTCCATGACTTTTCACTTGACTGACTGCACAGACTACAAATCTGTTCTTTCACTTTTATTTGAAAGAGTGACACAATAGAAGACAAACATATGCAAATATTTTATCAGACATACGCCACAAATCAAAGTTTACTAATGTTAATTAAAAGACTGAAACTTTATTTGCTTCAGCCAAGAATTGGCGAGAGACTTTCTAAGGAGAGCTCATTAATGAAAATCGCGTCTATCTTTAAAACATCTACAATAGAATGGCAGTCAACTTGTTCAGCAAGATTAGAATTTCTAGTGTAAAACTTGCAGGCATTTAATTCCAGTTTGACTGTGATCATCAGATTTCTAGTTAGATACGGAGACTGTGTATGCATATTTCAAGTTGCCACAATGGGCCAGCTACCAGATGTATTTTATAACATTCCCCCATGGGACTACAATTTTCAGCCTTTAAACTTCAGGGCAGTTTTAGAAATTTTATTTTATATATATGTATAAGAAAACATTCAAGCCCATCCTGGAAGTCCTGAAATAATGCAGACATTTGCATTAATACAATATAGAACATGTATACATGGCCGATGGAGACAACTAACGTCTATTCTCCCTGCAGACAAAATACTTTCATGACTACAGMCTTCTGCATGACCCTAACCTCACTACACACCAGTTTACTTTTCATAAACCTGTGGTAGACCTACAATCCTGAAAAATACAGGTATCTGGACCAAAACTTTTTTATCATAGAGAAACCTGAAAAGTTCTGATCTTTAATACATCTCTGAAGTGCAAACGTATCTCCTTCACTGCAAAGAAGAGTGCACAATTAAATCCAGAGATCAACTCTTTGTACAAAACAAGAAAATGTTACTCCAGCTGATTGTTACTGTAATAAGGAGTTTACCGACACCTGGACATATCTGTCAAATTCAATCAGTTCCATGGAGATACAGCATACCAAACAAATGGAAATATAGACAGCAGCATAAAATAAATCAGTTTGCTTCTTGTGGAAGCATAAAGGGAAATCTTTAAAATAMAATATACTGCTTTTGCTTGCCACTTTAACTACAAAAGAGGTTGCCTAATGAGTAAACAATTACCATTAAAATGAAGGCTACTGTGACTGCCATTTGCAGTATGATCACTTTAATTGAACTTAGGATCTCCTATTTCTTTGGTAGATTAGAAAATCTATATGGTATTACATTTTGAGTTTTATGGAATTCGCAGAAATTCAGTAAGAACCGTATTAAGAATTGTATCTGTGTATAAAAACACACTAGTTCCTATTTTTCAAGATACTAGAGGTAACTATTTGTGAGCACATTTAGAATGCTATCCAAATAAAAGCTAATGACTTCTGGCATATTTCAATGCAACTTCTTTTACATTACATAGCATCCCCATTTCTCATGGAAACATAAAATTTATAATTTCAAGATTGTAAGCCTCTTGTGAATAGCTTGGCATGTCCTTTCCTATTATAATATAAATGTTTATTCATGTGGAATAATTGTTCCATAAATGGTTACCTTCATATCTGAACTTCCAAAAGTTCATATATCATCACAAATGTTGCAACAGCTGTCCATACAACCCAGTAAAGCAAATTCTCTTGTACTAGTCCTAGAGAAATACCTTGAAGAACTGTTTATTTGGCTTCAGAATTTATATTTGGCCAAATAGTTTTCTTTTTCAGAGAGAAACGTAGCTTCAGCTATTAAATTACATAAATTATATGGAAAGAAATAAGTAACTGGAAATAGACAAAGCAGAATAAATTAATGTGAACTGCTTCTCCCTGAAACAGGTCTTGAGTCCAGAAAGCCCATATTGCATAGTTGGCATAGATACAACAAAAGATGAAAGCTTCCATTCTGCATGTAATTAATAAGCAATTTAATTACTTATCAAGAACTTTTATTTTTTCACGTTACTGTGCCCCACAGTAGTATTAGCCCTCATATGGAGCGATGGAGTATCCTTGAAAGCTGTGCTTATTAAAATGACGTAAAGCAAGCTCAGTGGTATTATTAATCCATTTTATAGAAAAGAATGCACCACCTTGTCATCTGAATTCCTTTTTACAGAAGCACAGATCTTTCAAAGGCATACTCAGGTATCTAGGTTATGCATAACACTTGAGCAGAAAATGTGGCAAGTTATGGATAGTAAAGGTTTCTGTGCATTCCCTCTTCTGACAGTGATCAAGGAAATTTTAGCTATTTCTGTATAATGACAGCATTCTGACAGACTTCGAAAAAAAGCAGTAATGCAAAGGAAATGATTAATGAATGTATGAACAGAATTCTAAGCTGTTAGTTTAAATGTCTCTGCACAGCAAGCTATTGTAACCCCTCTGGAACTAGTCTTTAAATTAGGGCAACTCGCTTTGTACTTCAGATTTTAAAATAATCCATATACCTTCTAAGTAAGATTTATTATATAGAAGCATTAGGTACATTAATTTTCTAAACATACACAGAATGACTTTGGACTCTGGTACTAAATGGCCATGATAAAATTTATATACAGTCAGTGCTTCCTCAGTTGGTCTTTCAGATGAAGTTATTAAAGGGAGTTGAAGGTTAAAAACATATAAAAAGGTGACAGTTTCACTTCAGCACTTATACATTTGAGAGCTTTCAAGTGCTCTCGTATTTTTAGCTAACAGGAAATAACAGGATGTTTTAGGTTCATTTACTTGGCTTGTAGATTTTTGTTCAACTGTAGTAAAGGTCTCTTAACAATACAGACCATTGCTGAATTAAAGATCATATATGCAGAGATAAATGCCTACAGCTAAGCAAACTTATCTCATAATCCCCTCCCCTTCTCAACAGGAATAAAAGCTATAGAAAGGATGATGCGAGTTGAATGAATCTCATTCAGCATTTCCAGTTTCCACAGGTAAGAATTATGAACATCTTCCTCTCTCTGTTAGACAGTATTAAAGGAATAAAGGAAAAGCATTGAGACTTAAGGCACCACTCTGAGCTATCTATACACTGAATTTTGATTCCCAAGCATTGCAGAGGCCACTTTCTCTTAGGTTTATCTGGACGTCAAAGTTGGAGGTGTCCTGGTAATTGTACCTGTCAAGAGGATATTGCCCATGCTTCAACAAGTAAACCTAATAAAAGCCTTCAAGAAAGAGTGATCAGCCTCCTGTAAGTAGGAGACCTAACAGTCCTATGAAAAATAATCAAGTCTATTCCAGTTTTCCCGTGAAAGTTATGATGGAGACCTACTTATGGAGCCTTACGTTTAGAAAAAAGCACCTAACCTGTGCAGACTATAAGACAGTATCCATGAAGTTTCTAAATGGAAGTTGAAGTGAGGTTTTTCCTTTATTAATCAACAATCCAAGAATCAGAAAACAGGTAAGAAAATTTTAAACATGTTGGGGTTTTGAATCCAATTATCCAGCTGTTATTAAACAAATATACCTTACTGACTCTCTGGACTAAATTGCAAAAATGGAGATTGATGAAAAGTTATGGCTACAGATAATCTTAAAAAAAAGAAAAAAAATTCTGAACTGGAAATATGGTGGATGAATCAGTGTAAGGCCAAAATAAAACTCAGTGAAAACTCCACTTTAGTGCAACAAGAAAGTTTTCAGCCAGTGTAAGTTTGCTAGGCTGCACATTTACATTGTGCATATTATCTATAAGGCACAGTAGACAGTAGAACACTATGCAGAGATACTCAGCCAGATCTAAAAAGCTTTAGCTTAGGTACAACAAATAGTATAGCTCTTTAATGCATCACTTTGCCTAAACTAATTTCCATAGCCCAGCACCCTTACCTAGCCCTCTTTCTGACAAAGCTATAATTTGCTTCCTTTTATTCCTTAGACAGGGAGTATGGGGTTAAGAGTGCAAAATTCTGATGTGTAAAAATTCTGAAGAGCAAATTGTAGTGGGACATGATGGCCCAATGAGACACACAAGAAAGTGTTTTCCAATAAAAGAAAAAAACCAAACTTTTTAGAAGAGTGGTATTCCAAAGTAGAGAGAAATATTAGTATTTCTACCCTACTCTCTGGGAAGTAGCAAGAGAGGGTCAAGAAGAGTCTTCTGAAAATCAACTTAAAACAAAAGGCATTCAAAAATAGGTTATAATGTTTTCCTCCCTGCAAGAAGTTCTCTAGGCAATGGTTCCAAATGAAAGTCGTTTGATGTAGATTCAAATATAAATACAGAGGTCCTGTGGTTTTTCTTGATTCCTGTAAAAAAGAAATCAAAAAAATCTTTCTTTTTTTCCTGGAATGTGAGTCACAGAAGACATTGTAAACAGATTTAATCACAATAGCAACTAGTCAGTCTTTTTCGTTATTTTTATATATTAAATTTATTTCTGAGGAATCATGACATTTTCTTTCAGGTAAGCATCTTTTGAAGGATTACATAATAAATATTATAATAATTCATGGAGTGAATGAAATAATGCAGGACATGAGCTATTTTACAGCTAAAACACTGTATTAAAGCTACTAATAACTAATTCTAATTTAGTACAGTTATAATTCCTTGCATATTCCTATTAATCCTAAACTGCAAATTTAAAGAAAAACAGAAAATAGGGTGTCTTGCATGAACCAAAATGCTTTTTAAAAATATAGATAGTTTCTTCCTTGGCACTGTACTGTTTCATTTAAAAGGAAACAAATACAGGATTTCATCCATAAATGAGGATGCAGTTCTTTTGCTATAACTAAATCTTATGCCTAACTAAAAGGCATTCAATTTATGTTTCTGCAGTTTGGGTCCCTCACAATATTAAAATCATCATGCACAAATCACCAAATTCAGTATGGATAAATGCATTTTGTTAGCTGCTATTCATAGCTTATGTAAAAGTAGTCAGATAATGATTCAAAAACAAAACAGCAAACAACATCACAGAACAACCAAAGTTGATATGAACATCCTAATACTAAACAGAAAAAAAGCTTGCATTATTTGTAGTATCAYTGCAATAAAATAATGGTATTTCACACTTCGACAGATCTTTTGTCTGAGGAAACAGTTTTCACACACTAATGAAATGACACTTGGAACTTCCTTTTAATGGCATCATTCTGAAAAACAGTATATTAAGACATAATGTATGTCTAATTCACCCTCAGTGAATGACCAATTTTTCTTGTAACAAAAATCTACTGAATTTTTTAATCTGATGAAACTGCATTGTAGTTAGTAGTTTAAAAGAAAAAACACAGGCATAAGACTTTATCTCTCATGTCCAACATAATACTTCTTTTTCTACCTTCATTACATATGGACATGGAACAATCCCTGTCCTTTGAGATTTGGGAAAAATTATCTTCAGAAACATTTAACAAATGTTTCAGTACTTCATTCATCAGCAGGAATAATAAACCACTGGATTGGGCTTTTTAAGAATTCACCAATTCAAATTTGTTCACCTATTTTAACAAGAAACCTTCTTAACCCACAAAGTTCTAATTTTACTTCTGTCTCTCATGAAGGAATCTAACAGTAGGAAGAAATTACACAGGTCGTGGGAAACATTATCTCTATGTGAGAGGGAGATGACATAACGAAAATACACAGTTATAGCATCACGATTTTGTAACGCTATCAAAATATGTCCATTTCTACATCCTATTCAAAATATCTTGAGGAAAAAGGCAATCTTATTAAAAAACTAGTAATAGTTTTCTGCTGCTGCAGAAAGGCTAGCTACATTTAACAGCATATTTTTTTATATTGCACCTTTTCTTCACCACTGCTAAACTATGCCCAAGTCAAATGACAAGATCTGGTAATCATAACTGGTTTCCTACACTGTCCTCGCTATCTGTGGCATCTGAGTGTTTGGCAGCGCAAGGTGGAAAATCTGTCTGAAGAATTCCAACATCTGTTACATATTTCCACTTCCTCAAATTATAACTTATTACTGCATGGTTGAACTGTATCTTTTTGCCAGTTTGAGGTCCAAGTGGCTAACAAAGCAGCAAAACTTTTCTAAGAGAAAGCTCAGGAATCAGCAAAACATTATTAAACCAGAAAAGTTAAAACAATGAAAATATAAAGAAAATTTATAATAGCAGTAATAAAACAGCTAAGCTTATACTTGTACTCAGGGTTCTACTCAGCAGTATACAGACAGTATGTAAACTGTATAATTTGAGGCACATCAGAGGCTGAGATTAAGCTTAAAACATTTTGCTGCATATGTGCTTCATTGTTTTCACAATGTTTTGTAAACATTGTAAGAAGCTATACGAAGTCATCTAAATAATGAAAATACTTTTCTCAGAAAACGTACATAGTAATAGAGACTATTAAAAACCCCACAAACTTCGAGGTCCTAAGGATACAGAAATAAGGAACTTCAGTAAAAATATGAAGGAAAAAAAAGTATTAATTAGCCCTTCTGTTATGTGATCTAATTCATTTCACAGCCTGTATGAGTTCTCCCGGAATTGCTCCATCTATCAGGAAAAATAAAAGGAAATGAACTCCTAAACTATGAGCAATATAAACAGCAAAATGCAAAGTAACGGGAGATAGCAAAACAGAGGAAAAAAAAATAATTTTTCAACAATGGCTGACAGAAAAATAATTGAGGAGAAAAATCATACTATATTACTTAGTTTTTCAGTATTGACAAGAGTTGATGATATAAATTCATAACAAGTAATGAAGATTTTAAGGAAATGTTATATAAACAAAAGGCAGAAAGCAAAAACCACACTAAAGATCTACTTTCAAGTGGAACTTGACAAATCCAAGGAAGCAAATGCAATTTCCAAATAAGATTTTTGATTGAGACTCTGTAAGTATCCTGGCTGAATTAACAGTGCAAAGGGACTGCAAAATTATCCTTTAACTAGCTTGTGATAGTGGGCAGATTCAAATAAAGTTAGAAGACTCTGGTAAGGATTTACATTTTTTTCAAAAAATAGATATGCCTTTGGATCTTAGCAATGTAACTTTTACTTTGGGAGGTAAATACTAAGCAATACTGGATACAAAGTCAACACATACAAAACCAAAACACAGAGCGAGGATAAATCAAACTTTTTCAGGATTTAAGGAAAAAAAAAAAAAAAAACCAACCAAACAAAAAAAAGCCTTCCTAGCACAGGAATAGCTGCTTCTTGATCTTTCACTCTAATTCTCTCTATATACACAGAAATCACGGAGGTATTATGAATTTAGGAATAAATGACTCAAATTGACAACAGGATTCTCCCCTTTACATAATCAGGAACTACCAGAGAATAAAGAAGTTCTAAGAAAGTCTAACTTCGCTTTTGGCAGAAGAGTGGCAGACCTGAAAAGACACATCTAGATGAACTACGTTTAAGGATGAGAGGTTAGGTGCAAAGTGAATTAGATGAAAATGTAACAGGAATGACTGATAGGAAGTACTTCATTTTGGAGGGAATGAATAAACACTTATTCCCACAGCAGCAAACTGCAAGATTTCTGAGAACTGAGAGGAAATGCCCAAAGAAGGGGACATGATAAATACTCTCAAGAATTTCCAAACCTCTCACAGTTTGAATTAATGAACCAGAAAGGCTATGTCCACTGCATTCTTGATTTTTTCCGTCTGCAAGTCTTCAAGATTATTCAAGTACCTACTACTCTCACTGCAAAAATTGGCTAATGTCTCCTAAAAATGCAAATATTCAAAATTCTCTAAGAATCTAGTTTGCATAGGCTCCCTTCAAGATCAGGCATTAAATAGATTTCTCAATACTACGTTTAGATGGGAAAAACATAGAACCTCTTTTGTTTACAAGAGAGGAAAAAATAAATAACCAAAGTTCATAGAGTAAGCATTATTATATAAACATGCTGCACATTGTGAGTAGATATAAAACCAAGATTTGAAATAATAGAAAATTGTACTTCCTGACTGTGGAACTAAGTTGCTGAATGAAATAAACATTTTTTCCTGGCAAACAAACAATCACTTGCTATACAAGAAAAGTACTTTTTACATTTGACATTTTAGGAATTGTCGGGGGACTTACTGGTACTCTTCACAGAAGGCTATGCAAAACAYGTCAAAATGCATCATCCAAATACTGGAGAAGGTAAGGTATCTATCACATACCAGCAGCTCATTACTATTGTCACACCAGTCTTCTGCTTGTCCGCAAGCTGTTCTTGGAAGCATCATACGCTTCAAAAAACTGAGTTCTAGCAAATGGAACTTCTATTCTGACTTTCAGCAAATTGTTTTCAAATTGAAGCTAAACCAGTACTTTTCTGAGCATGTCTCAAAAAAAGGGCACAAGATTTCATGCACCATCCAACAGATTTTGAACTACTATTTGTCACACAAATGATAGCCAACATCATGATAAAGTAGAGTGGAAAAAGAATTAAGGGCACGGGGCTAACTCTACTTATCTTAAATGTTGCTGTATCTACAAATGAGAGATTTGTTTCATAGCTTCACATAAAACCATCAGCAAAAATATCAACATGCAAAAGTGCAGAGGAAGCATTTAACTGAGTTCTTTCCTTCTTGTGTGACACTTCCAGTACTCTTCTGTCTCAGCAATTACACTAGCAGCTCCTCTGGCTTCTTAAACTATGGAAAAAATTTCAGCGTAATATACTCTATACAAAGGAAAACTGCAGGCCACACATCCTTAAGGCACATCCTTAAGGGTGTACTGAGTAGAAGAAACGAAGTCCAGCCCAGGAAAGGAATATGCATGCAACTGAACAACAGAATTAAAAGACTTCTATTCCTTGTCTTTCTTTATTCTTCTTTTACGTGAATCAAAATGGAAAATATGCAGACTAACAAAATTAAGGACCACAGTAAAATATATCCCCCTTAACTACATCCAAGCATGAAAACACTACACTGAATGTCCAGTTGTATCTCTTTGATTGATACTGTTTCCTCAGGAAGACATAGAGAAAAAGAGGAATATTGTCAAAGTCACAATTTAGAGATGGCAATGTGTGACCTGAGCCTCACTTCACATATACTTTAATCCCTCCCCATCCAAGAATGCTTGTTTCACACTGTTTAGAAGACAGTAAGGAAGGAGACCATCAAGGTAAGGAAAGAAAAGTGCAAGATAAATAGATAGAGGGAAAATGATTTCTCATAAATGAGAAGTGATTTGCTGCAGGTACTTAAGATTTTATTTTACCTTAATACACAGACCATTGACTGTTTTAAAAAGAATATAAAAATCAACCTCAATATAGTCTACATTTTTAACACCATATACTTTGAATAGTGAGAGAAATTTCTGGTACATCATCATTTGTAGGGCTTCCAGTGAAAACAGGTCATTCCTTTTACATTATCATGCTCATGGTCTAGCAACCTTAATGAGAAAATTCCTTAGAATATCCCCATCCTACATAGCAAATACTTTTAAATAATAGATGCTTACGTACTCCATCTTTTTATGGTGCCTTTTACCATCCGTGTTTTTTAAAGTTACTCAGTCTCTATGTCTTCTCTATGTTCAGAAGAAAAACCTACTTTGACGTTTGAACAGACTACTTCTATTCAAACATTGGAAAACAGGGAAAACTGAAAGACACTCTATTCCACATATTGAAGTATGGAACAGCAGAATATTGCCAGTGATACCTGCCTCTGCTAGCTGCATCCAGCATCCAGCCCAGGCAATTGCTTAGTTACAAAGTCTCAGTGATGAAACCATATTTCTCCATAAGTATGAGATATATTTAATGAACTTAAATTATATATATTATACATATATATAAAAATATTGCTGCACTCTCCCACTAAAAATTGAAGTATGCATAGCCTGTAGACCTTTTCCATGCCTCATTTGTCATAAAAGATTGGTAGCACTTATTAAAGAAGGTAGAACTATGATCTAAATTTGTCAGTAATCTCACAGAGAGATAAATTTTACTGTCAGATGTCTGGTTTGTTTTTAGGTTCTGGTTGATTTTGTTTGTTTGTTTTTGTCTTTAATATTCATACTTYACAAAATACGTATTGTTCTACCCCACGTGGCACCTCACTTCTAGCACTGACCACAATACTTGACTATACTGAAGCACGTTTGTTAACCTGCTATTATATGTGCCTTCATTTCTGAGTATTAGAAATTTCTATTCAAAAGTTTGTTGATCATGTTTTTCAGTATGTATTTTCATACAGCACATGCATTAAACCACAAGATCAAAGTTGGTGTTCATTTTAAGGAAGCAACATCAAATATGTTTGTGTCTCAGAAAAAGATAAGGATGAAATTTGTGACTTTCCAACTTGTAATGAACTGACATGTGTTTTCCAATGACATTTTCTCTGATATCCTCAAATGCTAGAAATGTACAACTGACACGCATTGCTCTCCTAAATATTCACTATATGACGTGACTGATTCCTGGCATAGAGAAGAGTTCTCATTGTCCTGTTCATTGATGAAGGACACCATGACCCTGGTGCCCCTGAATATGCCACGAGAATGCCTGGTTTGCTTTTTGAAATGTTGATATGAGAGTGTATTTCCTTGAAAAAAACAGCAGCCCTAGAGATTGTTTCCCAGGAAGCATCCATTACGGTGATCATCAATTTCTTTGAGGGAACTGGTCCTTTCAACACATTCCAGGAAAGGGGGAAGGGGACCCTTAAGCTCCAGACCTAGGGGACATTTGAGATTGGATATTCAAGACAAGTGACATTAATGGACTAAGAAAACGGTAGATGTAGAAATACCTGGCATCTGTGGGCAGTAACTGAATAGTACCTGATACTGCCAGCTCATCTCTCAAGTGTTTGTTTCAAAAGCAAAGGATTGTGATCACGATTAATACAGAGGGACACTTTACTGAGAGGCAGTTCAGTATAGTACGTCAGAGAGTATACAACTTCAAGCAGATGAAACTAAACTAGAAAATAGACCAGACCTTTCTTACTTTAGGATCGGTGGGGAAGGCATCTGTCAGTAGGGCTAGATGAGAAAATGGCTCAGAATTTTACTTTGAAAAAGTTTCTGCAATTTTAGCAATGTCCTAACCAGCAGACCTATGGAGTTAGATCTAGTAGAAGAGTACAGTGAAAAGATAGCTGACAGACCTGAAACAAGATACAGAACTGAAGACAATTTGTGTTGATGGGCTGATGGTTCTCTCCTGATGATGATGTTACATATAGCTAGCCAGTATGCTGCAAAATCTCACATGTAATGATCAAAGATGAATTGTAGAAATTTGTCCAGGATAGAACTGGGCCTTTCACATCTTCCCCTATCCTGGAAGATACAGCCTTGTACACGGATCGTATCAGCAGTATGGTAACTCTCTRGACAGACTTTTAATATGGATCTCCATCACAGGCACAACACCGTGATAAAATACAGCTTAAAAATCAGAAACTTATATAAACTTTAATGACAGGTTAAAGACAAGCAGAGAAAAACAGCCTTTACTCCTTCTCAAAGAGACATTTTTGGGAGGGACGGGTATGGGAATTTAGGGAGAAAATGGGATTAGAAGAACCCATGAGGAAGGAGTTATTACATGAGATAATCTTGATTTTGTGGAACTGGAAATAAAACAGCAGAAAATTTAGAAGRAATGGCAAATGAGGACAAAAAATTATGTGGGTTGACCAAGTTTTACTTAAAAGTTTGAAAGCCTTACTGCTTGTAAGGTAAGAATATTAGAAGAGAACAAAAAAAAAAGCTATGTTTGTGTACAGAACATACTTGCACTGTGATTACTGCTGCACCAAAAAAATTCTTTCCAGTGAAATAGATACTCATAACTCTCCATGTAAAGGTGGATATGCATGTACAATCCCGTAACATAGAATATTAATCAACTCGGTGTATAATCATTAGTAATCATTTCAGCAATCTTAACTGTTAGCACAGAACAAAATAATTTGAACAAAAACAAACGTTAAAACAAACACCAAAGCATACATTTAAGAATAGATGTATTCAAAAAGAATAAAAACACATTAAACATTTCTCAGATCTCTTCCAACAAAGATTTATGAGTGAACAAAATTCACCAGTATAAATCCTATTTTATTAAACCTGGTAGTTCTACCATAAGCACTCACACTTGTCTACTTGATTAGGCTTCAAAATCCCAGTTTTATATTACAATTAAAGGTGGTAAACCTTGATTGAGTTGAATGAGAAATGACTTGGAAGTTTGTGAACAAAATGTAAACCTTTTCTGGGATCCAAAGGGGGTGTTAAATTGTGTTAAATGTAGACATGATGTGAAGTGGGCACTGTGTTATGTCATAAATACTCTCCTGTCCTATGACCAAGAATAGGTCCCTTACGTTAYTGGGTTCTCCCTCAGGTAAATCTGAACCTCTTGAACATGTTTTCACATTTCTGTCCCCACCTTTTGGTTTGCGATGCAAATGTAACAGATCACGGGAGCAGTATTTTTGCTCAATCTGTAAGTACAGCCTCAAAAAATCTTCCTATAATTCTTCCATATTTCATGAGATTCACTGCTTCTTAGCATTCAGAAAATGATATCAAGCCAGCAAACAATATGTTCATTTCAGAAACACAAAAAATTTTCTTAAAATTCATTTTTACTTGCTTTTTAGGCAGAGCTTTATGGTAAGCATTAAGTAACTGTAGTTCTGTGCAATAACCTCCTCATTCATGATGGAATCAATTTCTCCAAACTATTACATCTTTCCTTCATACTGTTTATACAGATGCTTATATATTTAATACATGTTTGCACTAAGCGTTAATTGATATGGTCAGAACAGTGAAATGGTCATAAAACACTGTTGGAAATGGTAGAATACTTCAGGTGGACCTTTGATGTATTTAGGTCTAATATACCCCAAGAAAATTAAATAAACAAACTATTATCCTTTGTCTTTTTAGTAGAATTGTTGCTAAAAGTCCTTAAAAGGTAACTGTTAATACTGCTAATTGCATTGTAAACAACTTCAGGATGCTATTAGCAAATTAGCTTTTTTTTTTTTTTTTAACTTATATACTAATGTTCATTATTATTTTGATTCAAGAGCTGTACTTAAGTCAAATCAAGATATTTTCAATAACAAACCAGGTTTACGCTGTTCAGATACTCATCAGTAATTGTTGTGATTCCAAATACTTGCTATGCAGTGTGCTTTTACTCAAGTCATATTAAATGAGCCAATATAGGCCTATTTATGTATATATATTTCTGAATATTATGTAATTCCTCATAGCTAGTTTTGGGTTTTTTTATGTAAGATTTCTATGAAATAAAAATAGGTTTGGACAACAGATATTTGTGTCTACCATCTAAGCAGCATCAAAAATTTGGACCAAAAATTTGTGAAAATCACATACAATCAAATCCTGCATTTAACTACATAAATTAAACGTAATTGCATGTTTTCTGCAAGTCTACAGAAAATGGCAGCTGTTAAAGGAGTAAGTATTAAGTTGCTCTGAGACTTTTTCTCAGTGCTACACTATTCTTGAATCTGTTCTAAGCAGGTTTAAATGTTATAAAACACCTTTGATCGCAACAGATGAAGAGTCATTATTTATTTTGCATTTTTAAATACTTGTGCTTACTGTTATGCTGAGCACACAAGGTGAAAGACTGATTATTTTCTTTGGTGATCATATACATAAATATTTTTTCAAACAGAAAAGAGCTGAAACTAAAAGAAAATCACGAAGATTTTTGTATTTGTACATTCATACCTGAGCATTAAGAAGTTCTTCACATTTGTGAGAATGTTTTTCAATTGCTAGTATATACTGTTTTTCAATAGCTGCTTCTTGCTGTTGAACTGTAGATTGCAGCAGTGCCTGCAAAAAGAAAGCACAGAGTATTCAACAAAGATAAGTGGGGTGTAACTGCAGATCTACTAATACTTGTGTATAACCAGAGTATGGAATGCTGTTATAAATTTGGAATGTACAACTATTAAGGTACCTTTCTATGTAACACTACCTTGTTTTCAGTCAGGACTAAAATTTTTTGGATCTCAAATTTCTTATACACAGTCTGCTTAAAAGAGAGCAGCACACAGAAGATAGAGAGGGAGAGTATTTCTGTTAAATATACTCAGTTTAGTGGGACCACACAAGAAGAGAAGCATATGAAAGCTGCTGGAAAAAAAAAAAAAAAAAAAAAAAAAAGCCAGACATATTTCCCTGGCTGACAAAACTCCACATCCTCTCGGCACAGCATAAGATCCCATGGGCCAAGCATGATCTTCCCAACCACAAGCCAAGTAAAAGCAGATGGAAATTCTGAGTAATTTAAAACATAAAAGAACGCCCCCCCCAGGAAGTTCACACTCAACGTGAAGCAGTGGAAGTCAAACTGTGGAAAGTCAAAGTACCAAGACAGTAACAAAAAGATGATAAAATTAGGAACTCTCTGTGCATGCGCATGTGTGCGTGCGCACATGTGTATTCACATGCACTTGACTGAACTCTGCAGAATTTCCAGCATCTGGATGCAAAAAAGAGAAATAAAAAAATTTTAAGATACGTGAAAAACCAAATTACCATTTGAGGAATTACACTCAGGCTTCCTTAAACAAGGATGATATTTTAACGCAGGATTTACTTAACTCATGCTATGCAAGTCTTTTTCCCTAATATTATAAAATATTTATGTCACTTCCCAAATATTCACTGGGCTATTTATATACAATGTAGCAAACTATTTTTAACTAGTAATCAATATAGTGAAGTAGTTGAAATTATGGTGTAAGTTAAAACAGACATAAGTTTTATAAAAAACAGACCTTTGGCCCAAATGCAGACAAGAAAAAAATCCCATCTTTCAAACAATCTTTATTTTAGAGATATAATTACTTCATGGAACATAACATACACATGAAATACAATTTTGAATACTTTTAAAAAAACCAAAAATGTATACAAAAAAACCCTTCTGACAATTTTTGAACTACCTTTCCAAATTTTCCACTAATTAGCCTCTTATGCCAAAATCAGTGTTCTTCAGTAATGCTATGGTCTGGTAGTAGTTTTCAGCACAGGTTCAGGAAGATTTAAAAGGTAAAAAAAGGTGCTTAACATATACTTTAATCGAAGTGTAAGAATATGTTTACTGGTGTTTGCAGGGGATTTAGCCATAAGTTTACTTTCATAAAAGCCAATTTCTTTCCAACTAAATTTAGTTCTTTTATTGATATAAATTCAGGCAATCACAAAAACTTAACTCTCAAAGAAGTATAGCTTCTGTATGTGAAACTTTATATGCTAAATCCTACTGTGTATAAACTAGAATTGCCACATATCACTGGCAAAAAAGAAGTCTGTACTTTGTGGTATGGGGKTTTTTTGCCTAAACTATTGTGACAAGAAATGTTTCATATAACTGGCACAAAAGAAAAAAAAAATCAAATTCTGATCTTAGGGAAAATGGTAACAGAATGGTCATTAAGTTGCAATGCTGTTTCTCAGATAGCTTCTTGCTCACACCAAGGGTTGAGTCACTTTATGCGCTTTACTATGCAAACTTAACTGGTGACTGTTAAATTCGTATTAAATGGTATAAAGAACTTCCAGTTTTCAAGGAAATAATTATTATTCATTGGATGGCATGTAGAGGTTGTGAATTTTTAAATTTATTTTATTATTCTTTAGAAAATACATAAAATTCCACATTCAGAAACAAAAGCCTTCCTTTTCTATCATACACACTACTAATATAGTTTAAATAGTACCACAGAATTGATCCTGTATTTGACTATTCCACTAGTTGGCCGAGTAAGGAGACAAAGAGAAAAATCCTCCTATGTAGCACAGTACTTCAGAGATAGCTTCCATGTTGTGCCATTAAAAAAAAATCTCCAGACAAAAATCTTTATTTTCTATGGAGAGATGCAGCAGATCAGCCAGCCAAACAGGCCTTTAAAATACAGAATAAATTATTTACGCCAAGGCCCAAATCTTTTCAAGCAACTTAAAAGAAGATGGTGTGTCACATAATACCATGAAATAGCAATAACTCCTTATTATAAAAATAAGATTTCCCCTTTCAAGAGGAACCTGAAGATTCTCAGAACCTTATGGTTTTAAGATATGCCTTACAATCAAAACAGATAGCTGAGGTCTAATTTATTTTAAAGTGTAGAATGATTTTATTCTCATGAGAAAATTTTTATGTTCAGGACTGATCATAATTGTCAGCACTGTCAGATAAGGCACTTCTACAAAACAGAAAGTCTACTCTTCTGAAGTATGAACAGAAAAGTGTCATAGAGAATTGGCATGACTAGACAAATGTATCTTGCCCTTTAAATTAAGACTTTCATTATTCTTCATTTGTCATTGAAATCATGTCCCGTATTTAATAAATTATCAGAAATAAGACAATCTTTAAAATAAAAGAAAAGCCAAACTTGACAATTTCCTTTAATTCTAATCTAACATGCAGTTGTTGCCTAGGACGCTACTATGTTCATTGCATATATCCTACATCTGCCTGGGTCCAGCTGACTATAAAAAGTAAATATAAACATAAAGATGTCATAAAACTATGTCTTTCCAAGATTGTAAGAAAAGACAAAAAAAAAGAAAACAGAGTTAAAAAATGAGGTCATTTTCTTCTTTGTCTGATCACAACCATCATTTAAGGTTTCTTGATAGGGTAAATACAGCAGAGAAGCATGATATCCGTCCAAAGCTTTTACAAATTTCAAGATAATCAACTACTTAAATTACTAATTAAAAAACCTAATTTACTAATTAACTAATTTACTAAACTAAAACATACATTTAGCTATTTGATGATAGGCATCTCTAACTTTTATAGTTACATACTTCCTTCAGTACAATGACACTAAAAATCTTTTGACTAATTGCTATTCTGGGCAACTACTTATCACTGTTGAAACACCACTTTCTTCCTTAAATAATTACACAATTATCCTGGTGGGCTGATGTTCCATAAATCTGTGGCCACTGACCTAACATCAAGCTGCCATTCTTGAAGCAGTCTCCTTTTAATAGCTCATTGAATCATTTCAAGTAAGGGTACAGCAGAATGTAGCCTATGGCATCTGTTGCATGAAGTCAAATGGCAGGATTTCAATATGGGTGCTCTTGGTAATTAATTTCTCCTTCTATATATTGTGCAATGAACTTCCTTGACACAGGGTGGCAAGCGTCATCCTGTACCAAGAGCCAGTTTCAAGACTGTGATGGCAAGAGGCRTCAGTCTTGATGTGGATCTGTTTCTACACTCCTATCACATTTGTTGCCTCAGTCTACACTTGATATAGTCATAGAGGAAGTGGTGGGTTCAGATTTTCAGAATTTCTTTACATTTATCAACTAGGTCTTCCTGCTTCTTGTTTTTTTTTTCTTTTTCCCTTCCTCAGCACAACACATTTCAGAAGCCCTAACTACATCTGCCTTTAACCAAAAGTGAGGTCGCCTTCTAGGTCTTTACTAGAGCCAAATAAACAGTCATCTTTTTCGGGGAGTTATTAGATCTTCTTTTTCCATTTGTAATCTTCTCTGCTTTCAAAGATCTTCTGCCTCCCAACCCCTTATGTAAGTCGTTATATCAGGGAACAGTTTAAAGGACTGTGGTACCTTAGATAAACAACTACTTAAAGTGGTTTGTATAAAATTCAAATACAAAGCCGTGCATGAATATAAGAACGAACTGCAGCCACTATAGTGGCTGCATAAGCATAGTTATGATCGTAAGTACATCATCATTTGAACTGATGCCTTTCCACTAATCAAACAAAGACAGAATTTACAAGGCTTGTGTACTAAATAATCAAAGTATATTTAGGTATAATAAAATAAGAATAGTAACATCTTCCCTCTGACTCCTGAAAAGAAAACTAAAAACATCACCACAGCTCCAAGTAATCAGACAAACATATATACATTGCTTTTTAACATTTCCTTCATCCCCRTATCTCATATTACACTTTTACTGTTACTAAACTGTACAAAAAAACATTAACGGAGAAAACCAAGAATTAATGTCTATACGACATTGTTTTACTAGGTTTGGTTCAGTTATAATTCATTTTCAACTTGGCATAATCTTCTTAGCTAATCAAAGCCAAAATTCGGTCAAGTTTTAAGCCTCAGACTTTAATCTAGAGCTGTTTTGGCTTGTAGATCAGAAAAAGAAAACRATAGTAGAAAGTAGCACTGAGAAAGTTATTAGGGGAAGAAAAGGGTGCCAAATTAACACATCTAGATTCAATTCCTCTAAAACCAGAATTACTTCTRAAAATTACACTGACTTAAGGTATTCAGTTTATAATATTAAACTTACAATAAATTTATTATTCAGTAACTTGTGACCCAGTTTATTTGGTCAAAAAAACATGGGACAAGAATAAAATACCTCATATTTTAACAATTAATCTAGCTTGGTACYCTCCCTGTCCTTATCTCGACCCACAAGCCTGTCGTTATATTTTCTCTCCTCTGTCCAGCTGAGGAGGGGAGTGATAGAGCAACTTTGGTGGACACCTGGCATCCAGCCAGGGTCAACCCACCACAACATCTTAATTACTTTACTATATGCTTTAGCAATGGTCAGAGAATTAAGTAGCCCTGGAATGTAACTGACAGCACACTACATGTACTGTGGGAACACTAGAGAACTGCATCACAGCATACAGACTAGAGACTGAAAAACTGTACTGTACCCAATTTGAGAAGAAAAGTTTAAAGATCAGAAAATACAAGTCATCACAAAATTTTATCCTGTATTTCTACAGGTTGTGTTATGTATAGAGTACTAGATGCTTTCTAAAATTTGTCTTCATCCTTGGAAAGGTAAAGATGCAATAATTAAGATTTTGCCAAAACCATAGCATAGACACTCCAGCCCATTTTTCATACAAACCTATTTGCCCAGCCCTAGTGCACACTGTCTTAATTCTACTGGCAATAGAAACCACAGCTGCTTGCCCAGAACAGGATTTATTGTATGGCCAAAAGCTAGAATTTATGAGAATCATTCTTGAATTATATAGCCAAAATATAGACTGTTACCCCCAAATTCATCCCAAATTTCCTAACAGTAACAAACTGCCAAATCTCTTTCTCTCAACTCCCTCTTTTTATAGGAGGAAAAAACTAGTCAGAAAAAAAAAAAAGCAAGAGGAAAAACAGAGCAGAGTTTATTATCCCCTCTCATCTCTTCTGAAAAACAGTATAAAAACAATTCCAATCCATGCAAAAACCAGACTTCTCAGATGTGTAGCATTGTTTGAAAATGTTAAACCAACTCACATGAAACATCAGTGTGAAACATGCATCATGAGGTACAGGCTGCTGCATTATGTTCTATAATGTTACTCAAAAGCACTGCATCAAAACCTTCAGTCAATCCAAAAGAATATCCTCCCTGGTTTCTTTCCCATGCTCAACCATCGTTAACTTGCTTAAGTAACTATGTACTTGCTTAAGTACATCAAACACCTTCTTTACTTAAAATTGTGAGTCAGGATGGCCAAAACAAGTCGTCTTTAAAAATAAAGTTACCTAGTGAGAAGTAAAGTTACCAAACTACTATTTTACTAATTATATTAAATACCAGTATTAATTTCAGCAATAGTGCATAAGAATTTCTATGCTTCGTAGCATTAGACAATGATTCATCTATTTCAGCATCCTGTTTCCACCACTAATTAATTTCTACTACTTTATTTAAGGGCAAAATACAATTAACCAATTGTTGAATGATAAAACAGAGCAGAGGACACAATCAAAATTCTTTCCTGACCCTTGGAGAAGATACATTAACTCAATAAAATGTATTATTTGACTGGTTGTGCTATAACTCAGTTATTAGCTAGTACACATACTATATAAATAAAACTATTAAAAAGATTTCCGAAAATGTCTTTTTCTATAGAATTCAACTTATCCACTTCAGCCCAAGATACTACATATTTTCACGATGGGCTATTTTCAGGTGAGCCTCCCTTTAAGTGAAAATGAAACATGTCCATATAGGTGCTATAGAATAAAGTGGGTTTTTTTGTTTTGTTTTTTGTTTTTTGTGGTGTTYTTTGGTTTTTTTGTTGTGKTTTTTTKTTTTGTTTTGTTTTGTTTTGTTTTTATACAAGTGAGTATTAACCAAAATGAAAGCAAATAAACTTCTGCTTAGGTCAGAGTCAACTTGCAATTTACAATGAAGTAGGTTCTAAATGAAATAAAACAAAATGTTGAGTTGAATTTCCTGAATTGTTTCCACTCATAGTCATAGTGTGCTACCAAAGCTTTAAACAGAGCTTGTGCTGTGAAATTTTGCATATCAAGTCAAAAAGTATTTCCTGTGGAAAATTTTTCTCACAAGTTATTCTTTACAAAAGGTCAACACATTTTGATGTGCATCAGGGTATGAAGAAGCTTCATGCTTTCACTAACCACCGTCCTKTTTACAGTGTGAACTAAATTTTAGTCAGGTGTTTCAAAGACATAATGTAAAAGACATTTGAATCAAATACAAGAATAGGACAACGTGATTTTTGTAAAGTGGTATAACTACTTCATTTTCATTTTCAACTGCTTTTGGTATACCAGTAATGATCAACAACTTACAGTTTGAATACTATGCTCAGTTTATTTAGATATGTCAGTTTTACTGGCATGTGAGTTTAAATGATTTATTTTCCACAAAACACTGTTCTCCCAGACTCCTGCCAGAAACAAACTGCAACACTCTTAATCAAACCTTTCAATTATAATATTTAACACCGTATTTATTGTTCTATAGTCAGAACCACATATAAAAAGTCATCCTTACTGAAAAGGGAGGGAGAGATATCTTGTAATTTTTATAATTACTTTTAAAATATCAAGATGCTTTACTCAATAATAAAATATTTTTGACAGCCAGATCTTCAGAAGATTGAGACTTGATTGTACCTTGCTTTTATTAGAATTCTGTTGAAAGATTTTTATAGTAGCATCACTGTTGTACATGAGTACTCCTATAGTGTAAAAATGACAAGTAATCTCTCCTTTTCTAGCCATCAGCTCTTCATGACAAAAAACAATATTGTATTATATTCAAGGTCCACTTGAATTCTAGTGCAACTTACACGTGGACAAGTATAGAAGTTGGAAGTGAAATACAAGTCCTTGCAACAACTTCTGAATTTATCTTTTTATTCAGGTGTCAGACCTTTCTGAGCCAGTATGTCATCTTGGAAACTTAATAAGCTAAGCTGGTGTTTTAAAGAGCTGAGAACTGGCCACATTTCAAGAGTTCTCCCTCCTCACTAGGGACAAACTATGTCTAAAAAAAGATATCCTGATTCTAGATTAACTTCTTTTGTAATGAAATCTTTTAAATTTTCCTTTGTTTATTAGAGGGTAACCTTTCAGTTCAGAGTTCTATTATCGACACAAATATTTTTGAAAGACAATCTGATGGCCCCCACATATCCCGTACTTTGCAAATCTGTCTGTTCTTACATTCTGGAAAGCTAAAAAAACCCCAACCACCTAACACTGAAAACTGATAGACAAAACTCTCGCTGTAGGAAGGGCTGGAAAGGACTTTGCATCTTGAAGTTAATTTCCATAAAAGGAAACACATCTGATTCATGCAAGCTGTCTTTTAGAAGACTAATAATTGCATAAAATTATCTAAGTAAATAAATACCATCAAATAAATACATCTGCCTGTAACCTCAAATTCTTTAAAGCTTACATTAGAGGATATTTTATATGGTGAGAAATATAAACAAAACAGATTAAAAATCTTAACTCGATTATTTACAGAACTATGACAATTTCAGAACAAAAGCTTGATCAAACAAGCAGAGGAAAAATCCTTATGTTGCTTGTGGTGAATATCTTAAAATGTGACATGATCCCACAAGCATCATTTCCAAGATCTACATTTACTTTTCTTTACCATAGTTAATTACCAGGGATAAAAGTTTAAAAAAATAATGACATGAAAGACAGAAATTAAACAAAATTAGGTAAACACGAGAAGGGGAAACTTGGCCTACACAGAACACTAAGTTCATTTTTAATTTGTTTTCCCATGTTTTTTAATACAAATTTCATGACTGTGTTGTAGATGGTTTATTTGTTGAAAGGAAGATAAGAATGTGAGATGCTTAACAATGGCCAAGGTTTTTGAGGGTTTGTGCTACAAAGTGTCTAATGGCCTCTGTTAATGGCTTTCCCAGCACATTTGGCAAGCTAGTATTCCAAAGACAACTGCAGTAATTCTAAGGGCTTTGGTATATTCAGGTCCTTGAACCTAGATCATTCAGTATTTGACTTCTTGTGTAAGCTCCATTTTCGATACTGTTGCCATATTAAAAAGGACCAGTCACAACAAAAGTAGGAATTGAGAGGGTTTGGTCTTAAACTTGAGTGCCTGGTCTGCCTAGGGATAACATACTAATGAAAGATCAACATGGAGAAATAGTGTCCCTTTTACAACAAGTAATTCCCCAAAATACAGGAGAGTGATTATCAGAAAGTGTAACCCATTTTCTAGCACCGAAAGATACAACAACGGCAAAAAGTCTGCTGCAGTAAGTCTGCAAGGAGTAATAATTAGCTCTAAGTGTAAGAAAAATGTGAGCTTTTGGTTACTAACTTGGCAACCTTGTAGATAGAATTGAAAAAAATGGCAACTCTCTTTTCCTTTGTATGCCAAAAGAAAGGCACTTTTACAAATCTACCAGTAGGAAAACTTATCTATGCAGGGAATACAGAAAAGGCAAGTAGTCAACAATTTTCCATTGTTGTTCAACCCAGAGTTTCAATACCTAATTTAGAGGATTTGGGGCTTGAGGGATTCTGGGGATTATTTTCTGGGGCTAATGATGAATGGTTCATATTTTTACATAGCTATCCTTAAACAACCAATGTTGGGCATTACATTCACTCATGCTACAACTCTGCTTAGAGTGGCATTGTCCTGGTTTCAGCTGGGGTAGAGTTAATTTTCTTCCTAGTAGTTGGTATAGTGCTATGTTTTGGATTTAGTATTAGAAGAATGTTGATAACACACTGATGCTTTAGTTGTTGCTAAGCAGTGCTTACACTACTCAAGGACTTTTCAGCTTCCCATGCTCTGCCATGTGCACAAGAAGCTGGGAGGGAGCATAGCCAGTACAGCTAGCCCAACTGGCCAACAGGGTATTCCATAYCATATGACGTCATGYTCAGTATATAAAGCTGGGGGAAGAACAAGGAAGAGGGGACATTCAGAGTTATGGCATTTGTCTTCCCAAGTAACCATTACGTGTGATGGAGCCCTGCTTTCCTGGAGATGGCTGAATACCTGCCTGCCGATGGGAAGCAGTGAATGAATTCCTTGTTTTGTTTTGCTTGCGTGCGCGGCTTTTGCTTTACCTACTAAACTGTCTTTATCTCAACCCACGAGCTTTCTCACATTTATTCTTCCGATTCTCTCCCCCATCCCACCAAGGGGGAAGTGAGTGAGCGGCTGTGTGGTGCTTAGTTGCYGGCTGGGGTTAAACTGGTATCAGAGAGGATTAGTCATAATGCCAACAGTCATGACTGCAACAGAACCTAATTTGGGCCATAAGCAAGCAGTTGATTGGAATAATCTCTATCGGTTCATTTTATTAAAACTCAAGGAATGCAAAATAGGACTGTATTCATCGTAAGAAAGATTTTCCTTCCTATGCCTTTTAAACAATTCAGTAGACTTGCTTAGGTGAATTTCCACACTCAAGGTAATTTGGGGATTAATTAGACAGTACCTGCAAAATCTACTGAAAATGGAAATCACTTCTGCATATAAATGATATATATTAGTGTAACACAGTCTTAAATCCTAAAGACGACATATTTCAGCACAAAATTAAGCATGGCTAATCATAAGTCAATTAAGAGAGTCAATGAATTCCACAATTCTGTATTTCACTGAAAGGACTAATCAGATTTACTTTACGTTCTTAAACAAATGCTATTATGTAGGACTCTTCATTTGGTTATCCGACTACTAACTGCCAACATGTCTGATAAATATAATAAATTCCTAAAGATACAAGTAGTTAAAAAGTCCCCAAAATGTAAAATATTACTTTTATAATTACAAAAGCACATTTGACTCATTTACTTAAAAAAAAAAAAAAAATCTTAACCCTGTTCCATATTGAAATATTAACCATGAATTAACATTCTAAAAGAATCCATGAGATTATTTTCTCAAACAAAACTACAGAACAGTTTTTGCCTTGACTGAATTCTCTGATGATTCACTGTTATTCCTTTTTTTTTTTTTTTTTTTTTTTTTTTTTTTTTTTTTTTTTTTTTTTTTTTTTTCTTTTTAAGTACATGGTAAAGGGTTACTAAAAAGGTATTTAAGTTATAAACAAATAACCAAAAAAAGCTTGATTTTTTTTAAACCTAACAAAACTTTTTTGATTTTTCCTGCTACCCTGAAGAATAACTTGCTGCATGTTTCCACGCAAAGTTGGTTGCAGTATTTTACTGGCATATCTGATGTTATTTCTCCTCAGAGTACTGTGATCTCATTGACCAAAATATGGCAACTAACCACATGAGGCAACAGAAAGACTGGTATGAAGTATATTCATGCCACAGTTCCCTGGTATTAAAGAATGTCTTTATATAACTCGAATATAAACACACTCTCAGAAATAATATGCTAAATATAAATATTGCTTAGAATCACAGTATTCAATTAAATCCCTAATCTTTTGTGCCAAATCATAGAAACTGATAAACATAAATCTTCTTTTCCAGATGGCATATCAGATCTTCCCAGCTGCTGTTGACTGGTAAAATAGTTTTCAAAAATCAATATGGCGCATGAGTATATTCCTTTACCCAAGTATACATGAAGAAATTATTCCTTAAAAGGGACAATATCATCCATGCAAAACTCTCCTTCAGCTCACACAAAGGCATTAAAATGGTGAAAAATTATATCTAGAAAACATACAGAACTTTCATTCAATACTATAAAATTGTTGCATTTCACAATTTGTTTATATTTTCAGAAATAAAAAGGAATTAACAATAGCTCACTGGGTTTTGCAAAATATAAGTTCACGCAGAAACAGCCAGATATTTTATACACATCTAGCACAAAACAGAAATGAAAAATGCTGATGATACGCAACATGTTCAGTGGCCCAAAGTGGGACAGTGCGATGAAAATTCCCGTTTGAGAACTTCTATTGCAAAGTGGTCCCCAAAGAAGGGAAGAGAAACGCAATAATTCTCCTCCAGAAGTGAAATGAGGGAGGTATGGAGAAATGGGACATCACCAGTGGCCATGCTTAACTTCTCTCAGGAATGGAAACTTTTGAAACTTTTTTCTGGATAGGTTCCCTTTAGATGAAATTAGTATAAGTTGTATTGATGGAGACAGACATATTTCTACAGATAGTCCAATTTCAATATTAGCTAGAACACTAGTAACAGTTATTAGCAAAATTATTAAAAGGCTTTCTTTATGAGTTGTTGCAAACTAGAATTTGACTAGAATTACTTTATACTTTATACTTTTCTGCAGCCTACAACATAGGCTGCCTTCAAGCAGAGGGTCCTAAAAGCATCATCAGGTCCCCTACAGAGTGGTGCTCTCTCAGACTTGGAACTTGGTAGGCCTACCTTATATGTGAAGAACAGAGTCTACAAGCCCCATAGAACCTAATTAAAAAAAAAAAAAAAAAAAAAAGTTTTGCGTAACATTAAGATCCCAAATTTTGCAGCAGACTTGGAATCTGGCACAGATAGCTTTCCTGGAGCTGCAGATCCTGACACCACCAGAAAGAAACATATATTGCAAGTAAGTTTTGGGTATTTGCTGAAAACAAACCAACCTGCCTACCCTCCCTAACAAAGTATTGCAGGCTTCCTAACCAGCAGGTCCTAGACTTAAGCTTTCAGCTTACTACCTGAATCACAAGACCCAACCTCAATCAAGGAACTTTACCTTGCCAGTTCCGTTCCAACCCTAACAAATGTTGGGGAATTTTCATCATATCCCTTGAGGCAAATTAAACATGTTTGTGCTTAAACATAAAAAGATTTAATGAACAATGGATTGGACAGTCCTACCTCCATAAGCAGCTCTACAAGGAGTCTGCAAAGATGAACATGAGACAATTCCTTGTRTACAATTACGCCAGCACTGATGGGCATGGGGCATGCCCCATTGGCATGGGGCACCTTAGCCCAGTGTTCAGTTCATCCCCCAGTGTCAGCTCTGTTTACCAAAAGTGGCCCCTGAGCACTCACATTCCAGGATGGATTGCTACAAGACAATGATGCGACATTTCTTATCACATTACCAAGGGATACCTCACTCCCTCACATGGAGTCCTTCTGCCCCTGGCATTCCTGCTTCTGGCAAGTTTAAACCACTCTGMAGTTGGGCCTTCTTGCCCTCCATGCCAGATCATTCCTTGGTCATGAATTACTGTTGCTGAGCAGTTATAATTTGAATTTCCCCTTCACTAACTACATGGTCAGATTTGAGTTCCCAGCTCACAGTTGCCTACCAGGTCTCATGTCTCCCTTTTCATTCTCAAAAACCGCTTTCTTTTCCATTTCCCATTATCAGTTTTTTTCCCTGTCAGATATTCTTTACCTCTTTAATTAGAATTAGAAGCTAATTAGAAGCTACCTCTTTAATTAGAATCTAATTAGAAGCTAATTAGAATTCTTAGCTTTACCTACTCCTTCTCCTAACTTGATTCAGTTTTTGTTCTCTCTGCATTTCTTACTAGAAAGTTTCCATAACAGTACAAAAGACACAGATTTATCCTCCATGGTAACATCCAGTTCTTTCATCTTACCAGCTCAGAGGAACTAGGAACAACATGAGAGAAGAATTACAGATTCAGTCTTATTTCATCCTTAACTCCTTCTCTTAGTGCTGTGTAGATAAAAACCTGCTGAACTGCTCTGTGAGGCTGCTTTCCTGCAAATGCAGTTTGTTGAGACTGAGGAGGTCCAAAATGTGGATATGTGATAAATAATCAAACCCAAAGTTTACCACAATTGACTGAGCATTTTTGTTTTGTTCTGGGTTTAAGTTTCATTACTGAAAATGGCTAACCTACTTTATCTGAAGTTTCCCAAAGTGCGGAGTGAAAAAACATGTCGTGCAAGATTTCAGGCCAAACAGTCTAAATTGGAAGCAACAGAAAAGACAGTCTTAAAGTGAAAGAGCTTGAGCAGGAGAAGCAGTACTGAAGAAGACTGCCTGTAGTGCATACATATTATATACTATTACAATAATATTATTTGGAAATTGTGTTATCTTGGCAACTCATTTACCTTGAATTCTTCAACAATAATACTCAAGGCTTCATGTCCAGCTTTTTTCATGTCTTCTAACTCCTGCTTATGCTTTTCCTGTACAAAAACATGGAAAGATTATATACAACATAGGCATTCAACATAACAATTTTAATTAGGAGAGCAAAGACCAATTATTTTCCTCATTTTTGGTATCTTTCATGAAGAAATGCACAGATCTTGGCTCTTTAGATATTATATATATGCTCAATTCAAGTTGGTCCTAGTATTAAACTTATGTTTCTTTATTTCTTAATTTTACTTTATTAGCCACCAGATAATTCTAGATGGTTCTCCAAATTTTTTTAGAATTTTCTTTGTTACTCTGATTTTTCTGGTTTCTTGGTATACCTGTCGATGGCAGGACTTCCAAATCACTCTCTCAGTAAATCTTATTTACTGCCTATATTAATAAAAAGGTTGAAATGGACTAGTATCAGATTCAGCTTCCTCAAAAGAGCACACCCTTCTCCTACTCATTACATAGCTCCTTTTTTATCTTTTTTTATTCTTAAGGTTCCCAGGAAAGTGTTGTTGCATAAGACGTCCTGAATATGTTTTTCAAATAAAGCTCTACTGTTTACTTCTTATTTTATTCACAGTATTATGTAAAAATAACGTGGACAGGAACATTCTAATATTTTTGCCTTTACATAAAAATGCTTGCCTGTGGTTGGCTATCCGAATCTGCAATGTGAACACCTCATTAGATTCTCATCAGCATTTCACGCTTATCAATGAGCAGCACCACTTTTTCAAATCACCAATTAGTAAGAAGATGAAAAACTTTCCCTCGTTCTTTGCTTCAGGAATCTGTTCTTAAATCAGCTAGTACAGCAGGTCATAGGTGCTTTAAATCACCTTGGAAAACTGGTGCAGAAAGCAGAAAGACATTCATCACAAACCTTACCTTGCAGTGATTACAGGGCAAAACCATACACAACTTACACGACATATTTATTGCTTTTTGGATGGAATTCAAGTTGAAATTAATTAATACAATTATATGTTTTCTAAGATCTGTATGTTTGAAATAAGCAAAACCTAGTGTCTAACAAAGCACGTTCAATTTTATTATGAAAGGCCATATAATACCATTAAAAATAAATTAATTGGTCTGTACTCTATATCTGATTAGAGGTTTCTGCTCTGCCATTCAGTTCCTTTTGATTAGAGGTTTCTGCTCTGTCATTCAGTTCCTTTCTCCTGAAAAGGCCATCTTAGCAAAAAGTTTGAAATTATAGCTATACAAACTTCTTATTGTTGGCCCAAATATAATGAGACATTCAGATTCTCTTGAATAGAACTGGTTTTTTTGTGAAGCCCTACAAGAACAACTGATATGAAGTAGAAGAATTGAAGATGGAAATATTTTGAAGTGTAAATAAACTACTACATCAGATAACAATCCACAACATCTGGGTACATCAGTTTAATCACATTATAATGCATAGGTATCACTGACACCATAAACTAGCTAAACTCAGATGTTATACATGTAAAAAAAAAACTGCTGAGCTAGAAATATTTTTACAGTACAAAACTACAGAATTGGTATAAGGGGGGAAAAAATGTGATCCAGTGCTTAACTCCAAAACTTCACAAATCATTAACAAATAAGTTCCCTGTGAAAAGTGAACATGGTGGGGGGGAAGAGAAAAATGTAATTACTATAGTAGCATATCCTGGATTCACAAGTATGAAAAAAGAATTATATAGAAAGAGGAAGTTAATGGCCGTTAATTATTCTAGCTGAAAAAACCCAAAACAACAAAACCAAAACTGAAAAGAAAGCATTCAATGTTGAGGAAAGCCTTTAAATAAGAAGAGTTAAAATAGCAAGATTTCCATCTAAGATCTGTCAGAACTATCTTGAACGCAACAATGAGACAAGTGTGTTGACCGAGGAAGTAACATATTTCATTCTGGTAAAAAGTACGGTGCCTCCCACTAGCATTACCAGGCAAATCAAGACACAAAGCAAAAAATGCAGTTTGTCCCCTTACAATAAATCTCTCAAGTTTTTCAGAATTAGTGACTTGTTCAAAGTCATATACTAAATGCGAACTGATAACACAAGTTGAAGCATCAACACCAAGGTTTAACTACCAACATGAAGATTCCATCCAACACATTTTAGAGTACTTACTTTCTTAAAATATTTCCTAAAGTAAAGGTAAAGAGTCATTAGTAAAGAACTAATAGTAAGGCATCAGTTTTGCTTGGGTCAGGACTAGCAATCAATTTCTACAACAGAGGTAGAAGAGAGAATGGAAGGGCATTATTACAAGCACACAGAGGAAAAGTTTAAGGTCACATTGCAATGCTTCTTCCAAGTAAGGGCTTCATCCAGTCTGATGAACACTACACTGCCTTTTTTCTGTGTCTATTTGCAAGATTTTTCAGCTAAGACAGCAGGCCTATAAGTTTATTCCTTTTAGCTTGTAAGGGTGAATTTCAATTCTTTTGAGGGTGGCTGGCCTTTTCTTCTGAAAGTCTGTAAAATACTGTTTCAAAATCTTATAGATACATAACTCAAAGGAATGTGTGCTTGGTCCTTGTAACATCCAATAAGGAGAAGACCCAAAGTCACTTTAAGTAACACAGTTTGGAAGTGTATGCATTGATTTACTTAACAATGAAGATATGTCAAAGTTCCCGAGTTTCATGATTTGACTATGAACACAATAGAAACATTCCAAGAACAGCAGCATACTCATTTGATGAACAATGGTCATGTCAGTTCTTCACAAATCCTCAATGAAACATGTACTTTCCACAGGAAAATCAGTTTTATGAATTGACATAACTACTCTTAGAATTATTACTCTGCTTGTAAGGAAGAAAAAGGAAGCTCTATGAAAAGTTCTGAATGATGTAGACCTGAAATTAAAATGTAATATTCAGATTTCCTATCAAAGAGAGAAGAATTTTATGTTTTCTGGCTCTTGTAGAATTCTCCTGCATGGTTTGCATGACTTCAGAGAGGTTTTTAAAGAGTGTTGTTGTTTTCTTCCTTTATTTAATGAAAGTAATCAAACATGAGTTGAGAAGTTTGAAATTTAAGTAAAATCATCTTCAGAGGACTTTCACCCCCTCCCATTGTGCTTTGTGATGGACAGAATCTCACATCAGAACGCTGACAGTAATTAAACTTGGAAGACAGAGGGGTTTATTTTATTTTGTGATCAAAATCTTGACGATCATTCCAGACAGCATGAGGCATTCTGTGTGGACACAGTATGAAAGTAACAGGCAATTAATTGCTCAATGGTTATCAATGTTTCAATTTTTTCCATTTTGTGACTCTTATATGATGAAACATGTCATTGCGAACAATTATGCATAAGAATACATGCTTTAATGCTACCAAATGTATGTGCCTTCAGAAATATTATCAAATAAAACTTGAACAATAAGGATGAGAAAATGGTATCGAACTTTGAAAGTTTTCTTACAATCTAAAATCCAAGTGACTCCAAACTCTCTTTTTCTTTTGTTAGGCCCCTGTGAATCAAACCACTGCACAGGCAGATGGATCCAAATGCCTGGTGAGCTTCCGACAGGTGCGGTTCCCAAGGACGTTGCTGGGCAGAGAAACCTTCTGAAGTGGCTGTGACAGCAGGAAAGGTTACTGACCACCCGCCATCCAGCTAATTGTCACTGCCTGCCAATTGCATTAGCACTTCTTTTAGATCTTTTAGCTGAATTGCTTCCTAAATCATTTCAGTCTAAGTGAACCATTGTTAGCATAAACAGTTTAAATAGGGTTCTTTGTTAACATCCAACATTTCAACAGAAATGCAGGGCATGTGTTTGTGCATACTGGGAAGTGTAAGGGTAACACCTCTCAACAGAGTACTGTGTAAGATCCACAGTAAGAGGATTTGTGAGATCTGATGGGGGAATAAGAAAGAGTAAAGACCTCAAACTTATTTTATTTCATTATATTTACCTACCCAGTTGATATAACTTGATATATTTTTCTGCTAACTTTTTAAGAGGCAGACTATCTTGAATTGCTGGGGAAAAGTGCCTGCCACCCACAGACTCTGGACAGATTCCCTACTAACCTTTCACTCCAGYATGCCTGCACATGTCATACATATTGTAACAGCAGTAAGTGAAAGCATATAAAGAAGAGAAGAAAAAGGTACTCGCTGTCTCACCTTCTTCTCATCTAATTCAAAGCAACTACAATTCTTCTCATTATCAAAAGCAGATGCTTAGAAAAATTATTTTGTGTCAGTGTTCCTAACACGTATCAAAAACAGCATCAAAAAAAGAGATACTGCAAATTAGGGCCACCAAACACAGCCACCTGAAAAGGAAGCAAATGGCTACATATCAAAGTATCTTTTGATAATAATCAGCCCACAACAGTAAACACCATAATAATTTCACAATCCCAGTTCTATAGCGGGCATAACTAACACCAAAAAAATCCAAAGTTTTTAAAAATAACTGAAGAAATTAATTTATATCATGCCTATTGAATTTATGACATTTTCTCCACAGGTATTTTTTTCCCCACTGATTTTTCTCTTGTGATCAGAACAAAAGAAATCTAATTTAATTCTTCCTCTTTTTTTATTAGGTTATCAATAATCACAATTTATAACACTAAAAAAGATCAGAGCAGTAATACACAGATAAAGCAAAAGCCAGCACTGTAAAGCAGCACTATGAGATCACATTTACATGTGGGAAAAAATGATAGAAGAAATAAAATCAATTTAGGAAAAGATCCCAAATTTTTGCCCACTTTCACAAATAATCAAACATGATCCATAAAATAAAATCCTTTATTTTGGGGTCAACTGATATTATGTGCTTTTTACATTTTACAGTACTTATTCATAAACCCTGTTTAAAAAATAGTCAGTAAAAGCATGCCAATAAAATGCTAAGCTAGAAAAAAGCACCCATGTTTTAACTGTAGAAATGTTTCTCTAATACCCGTTAAGAGTCATATATTACTATATATGATGTGCAAGCCAGTTATCTGAGTTGATGCTGACTGCCTATCCTCTGTAAAGCTGTAGTATCTTCAGAATTAGCTGAAAGTTCAAGTCAACATCTTAGAAAGTKATATACTCTGTTCCCTCCTAACTTCTGTCCTAATGCAAAAAGGCAAACTGTAGTTCCCTGCAGGCAACTAAATTAGAAGACAAATTTCAAATCCATCTTACACAGATTTATACAGTTAAATCACATCKTTATATTAGACTTAATTCCTCCATTACATCAAAATTTTCCTCTCCACAAAAATTATCAGCTCTTTTTTTCTTTCAAAGCATCATTTTATAAAATAAGTAACATTTAGTATCATAATGATTCTGTTAAGAAACTGGTAACTTCTCATTTGAAGATATACATTTCCTCCAATTCACCCAAGTTTCTGTTGTATTCAGTAGTATTATTTCCTCCTATTCACCCAAGTATAGAGCAAAAATAATACTACTGAATAAACAGAAAATAAATCACTGAAAAATTGAGTTAAACATGACGAGAATCAGTCCATAATGGCTAATTAACATACACCCTAGAGTGTGCTATTGTATATAAGTCACTATTTCTGTTCATGTGAAATAAGAATGTGAGCTTTCCAGAACTAAGACACAGGATTGCCTCCAGGTCTATAGCAAAGCAAGTATTTTCACTTTGGTCATATCACCAACATCCTAGTGAAAGATACAGCTGAGAACCTAAAGATAAGGACAAATATTTTTACAGGAAAGAAAGAAAGATTTCAGATTTCCCTATATAACCAAAAGAAAATGCAGTATGCACAACCTTAAGTTCACCACAGGAACCAAGGAGATACTATAATCTATTTCATACAAGTAAATATCATTGCTACCTGGACTATACAACAATAGAAGACTTTGAGGTGAATAATGAAGTGAGGTAGCAGACAAACTTTCATGAGCAACTTCCTAATGTAGTGATGAGGACATTTCCTGCTGAGTTAGAACTGAGCTGAGCCAGAGCTGAGTGAGTGTGAATGGACCAGTCCGCTGGGAGACATTATGACTGATTAAATGTGAAAAACTATGTAAAGGAAATAGTATGGAAGAGCCTGTACATGCCCAAAACTGAAACATAATTACAGTTCCCATACCACATATAACTAAACTCTTCAGGTATTTGCAGTGTATAACATTGGATCTCTACTCTGTCACATTTAAGACATTAATATTGTGTTAAGAACAACTACAGTTTATATCTGCTCATTTATTGTACAGGATGTAAATACAGAAACTTTCCACTGAGGAGGACTTTAAACAAGAAAAACAAGAGCTAACTCACATGCAGAACAATCTGTTAATTAATACTAAGTGTTCCTAGTATTAATACACATTTTGGTAGCAAAMCTGTATGATATGGTAAATAGCACAGTACAATTGGCTCAGGAAGCCTTCTCTGACTGCCTTCAGGTTTCTAAAACATTATATAGGTAGTAACTTCTTTGGGATAGAGCTAAAACTGTGCCAGGGCATCTTATGCCACTGATGCTTTCCTACTTCCCCACATAATCTAAATGATGGGACATAATAGCAAGAGAAAGCAAAGAAGAAAGAGCAAACAGGAGAACAATCCCAGGGAAGCTGACAAACGAGAATGCTTCCATTAAACAACACAGTAAGCATGAAAGGAATTCTTATCTTCATTAGGACATTCTCATGTCTTTTATCTAAAGAGCATCAGTCTTCAGATTAAATTAAATTCCCCCATTGTTCATAAAGAACAGGAAAGGGTTACCAGCTGTCATCAATAGCTACTGATACTGAAGGTTTAATACCCAACACAATTTTATATACTACATATATTTATAAACATATTAGTATTTATGTATTACTCTACTACAGTGTACTACATTACTATATATAAATATGTATGAAAAAACTACATAAGGAGAGTTTTCCTTCTTTCTCTAGATACGAAACCTGCAGACTGCAAAGGGACAAAAAAAGACTGCAGAAGATTAGGTTAACCTGATGAGTAGGAAGTCAAGCAAAACTGCCAGGAGGCCTGTGTGGATGAACAAGGTGCTCCTGGCAAAACTCAAAAMCAAACAGGAAGCATACACAGGTTGGAAGCAAGGACTTGTAACCTGGGAGGAATACAGAGACATTGTCCAAGCATGCAGGGATGATGTTAGGAATGCCAAAGCCCAGCTGGAATTGAATTTGGCAAGGGATGTCAAAGACAACAAGAAGGGCTTCTATAAGTAGAGATGACAAAAGGAAGGCTAGGGAAAATGTGGACCCACTGCTGAAGGAGATGGTGGACCTGGTCACACAGGACGTGGAAAAGGGTGAGGTACTGAATGCCTTTACTAGCAAGACCAGCCTTCAGGAATTCCAGAGACCAGGGGAAAGTCTGGAGCAAGGATGACTTACCCTTAGATCAGGTCAGGAAATACTTAAGCAAACTGCAGATAATTAAGCCCATTAGGCCTGATGGGATGCACCCACAAGTGCTGAGGGAGCTGGCTGATGTCATTGCGAGGCCCCTCTCAATGCTCTTAGACTGATCATGGCAACTGGGAGAAGTGCCTAAGGACTCGAGGTAAGAAAATGTCACTCCTATCTTCAAAAAGGGCAGGAAGAAAGACCCAAGGAACTACAGGCTGGTCAGCCTCACCTCAATACCTGGGAAGGTGATGGAGCAGCTAATTCTGGCAACCATCTCCAGGCACAGGAAGGACAAGAAAGTCAGCACCAGTAGTCAGCATGGCCTCACCAAGGGGAAGTCATGCTTGACCAACTGGATCACCTTCTGTGGTGAAATGACTGGCTTGGTAGATGAGGGGAGAGCAGTGGACATTGTCTACCTAAACTCCAGTAAGGCCTTTGACACTGTCTCCTGTAAGACCCTCATAGAGAAGCTATTGMCGTGTGGGCTGGATAAGCAGAAAGTGAGGTGGATTGAAAACTGGCTGAACCACCAGGCCCAGAAGGTGGCAATCAGTGGCATGAAGTCTATAGCTGGAGGCCAGAAACTAGCGGTGCACCCCCTGGGTAAATGCTGGGTCCGATCCTGTTTAATATCTTCATTAATGATCTGGATGATGGGGCAGAGTGTACCCTCAGCAAGTTTGCAGATGACACAAAATTGGGAGGAGTGGCTGATATGCCAGAGGGTCAAGCTGCCATCCAGAGAGACTCGGCAAGCTAAAGAAATGGTCTGGCAGGAACCTCGTGAAGTTCAACAACAGGAAGTGCAAAGTCCTGCACCTGGGGAGGAACAACTCCATGCACCAGTATATGCTAGGGACCACCCATTTGGAAAGCAGCTTTGCAGAAAAGGACCTGCGGGGTCTCAGGGGACAAGTTTAACATGAGCCAGCAAYGTACCTTCGCCACAAAGGCGGCCAATGGTATCCTGGCCTGCATTAGGCAAAGTATTGGCCCCAGGTCGAGGGAAGTGATCCTTCCYCTCTACTCAGCACTGGTGAGGCCACACCTGGAGTAGTGTGTCAAGCTCTTGGCTCCCCAGTACAAAAACCACATGTACATACTGGAGAGAGTCCAATGAAGGTCACAAGGATGACCTTTCACATGAGGAGAGACTGAGAAAGCTGGGACTGTTTAGCCTGGAGAAGGGAAGGCTCAGGGGGATCTTATTGATGTATATAAATACCTGAAGGGAGGGTGCAAAGAGGATGGAGCCAGGCTCTCTTCAGTGGTACAAATGACAGGACAAGAGGCAATGGGCACAAACTGAAACACAGGAGGCTCCATCTGAACATCAGGAAACACTTCTTTACTGTGAGGGTGATCAAGCACTGGCACAGGTTGCCCAGAGAGGTGGTGGAGTCTCCCTTCTTGAAGATACTCAAAAGCCGTCTGGACATGGTCCTGGGCAACTGGCTCTAGGTAGCCCTGCTTGAGCAGGGGGGTTGGAGTAGATGAGCTCCAGAGGTCCCTTCCAACCTCAACCATTCTGTGAACCACAATCATATTTACCAAGCCCTAAGCACTAGGTATTAATCATGAGGCTACTTGTTTTTCCTCACAACTTTTCCACAGAAAGTACTAAAAAGAACTTGCTATTGTATTATAAAGCAAACAACAGTGGAGTGCTGCATATTTATGGACCTGCCACAGGTGAACTCTTCCAAAGGACCCATTGCCTACAGCTCACTACAGCATATATGCTGTTTTCCAATATTTATTCTGGATACAACTTTTTATTCCTAGTTTCAAAAATATGAAACTTCAAACCTCACAGTGAATAGTAATCAAACCCACCATTTATATTAACAAAACTATAATTGAACTAAAGATACCTACTGTGCCAAAAATTGGTAACATTTCCATCTGCAGCTTTGTTAACCTTTGAGAAGTCATCAACATATGTTTTAGAAATATAACTAATTGAAATAATGAATATTGAATTTTCATAGCGTTGTACTATTCATAACACATAATGATGTTCATAGCACATTCCTAGAGAATTGCTTTATTCTTTTCATGTATGTTCAAAAACCCAAGACAACTACAAAAGAACTTGACACTCAGTCCAATAGCTTCAAAAGCATGCAGGGAGAAATTCCACGTAAGCATGAATAAAAACTTTCAAAGATTTAATTCTAGAAGATATAAAGTAACAACTCATAGCTTCATTGTATGTAACAACTCTAAGATTAACATATCTTTGAAATTTTTCCAATGTAATAAAAGGACAAATTGTTTTCTTCCTTCCTTGTTTTTGCAGTATAGAAAATAAGTTGAAGTATAATGTAAACAATCCTTTTACTACAAAAATCAACAGAAAAAGAAGTTACATCTTTATATTTGAATCTCCTTTTCATTTTCAGTATCTGAACTATTTTCTTTGGCTGCCTCTTGATACAAAGCTCAGGAAGCAAACAATGGTGATAATACTTACCTCTTCTTCCAATCTTAACTCCTCTTCTGATTTGTAAAAACATTTTGGAACACTAAAAACATTCCAAATCAGACATGCTATCTGAAAACCAGCTGATCAACAGCTATTTTCCCATCAAAGTATAAGCAAAGCAGCACCAACACAAAGTGGTTGCTATATTTATTTAGGGCTATAAATGCTTTTTTGTTTGTTTGTTTCCTGAAGACAATGAACGAAGGGTATGATGTGCAAGTTGAACAAAAATGACAGAACTTGCAAGACAACCAGAGAGACGAATAATCATCTTTTCATCAAGCTGTTGTATTTGTTCCATTAGAAAGGTGACAAGAATTTAGATCAGAAGAAGAAATGAACAACAGTTTGGGAAACTGAGCATCAAAATCAAGGAGTTTGGGGTAATACAAATGCCAAGAAAAACAGGTACTGAAGAAGACAACAGAAAAGCCTTATATAGACTTGCTCAGCTGAAGATCTGCAAGACAAGCTTCTCTTGACCTTGTTGTTCAAGAGAAAAGAGGTTTATGAAATAAAAAACGAACACTTGTCAGTTAGATCATATTGCCCAACCCATAATGCAAACTGCACCTGCAACTTACTCCAACATTTTCCTTGCATCCAGAGAACTGCTATCAAATTGTAAACTTCTAGATTAAATTGTTAGTTATTTCTTTTACATACGTGACAAATTCATAAATAATCTAAGCATGTAGGGGGAAAAAGAAAAAAAAACAAAACCCACAATCCAAAGAGACACWAGTTACACCTTCGCCGGAGACAACAAAAAAGTAAATCAAGAAAGCAGGAGAACTAACTACTTCTCCCTTATTTTAAGATACAATAGTACTACTATGGTTTCTGAAGGAAAGGGTTTGTTGCTTAACCTCAGAAAAATTCCAACTAGAAGGAAGCATCTCCCACAGTCCAGAAAAAGGTACCCAAACCACAGATACACAGATTTTATATGAAGACCTTCTCACTTCTTGTTGTGTATCTTAGGGAACTAGTCATTCAGTTCCACATTCTGAATTACTATATTTTGCTTAGTGTAAAACCTCACACAGAACATAGATATGTTGCATAGTATTAGCTCCTATTCTAACAAGGCAGATRTATTTAAAAACACAAAAAAATGTTATATTCCATACAACAGTGATTTAAGTTTACAGTAACTGATATTCTGATTAGTGTAGCATTTCAAATACTGCATTAATCAGATTTTTGGTTCAGGCATTCCTGGCCCTGCCCTTAACTGCTAATGTCTTTTTGCTGGCAATGAGGTAGGCCAGATTGGAGTAAAATATTCCAAATAATTCAGCCCGGGGAGTATCCCCTGGATTTGAGTTACGACCTTAGTGACTGGGAGTGGGCTATTTATTTTTCTCAGTTTATGACCAAAGTATTAAATCACAAAATCACACAATCATGCAGGTTGGAAGGAACCGCTGGAGGTCATCTAGTTGAACCTCCTGCTGAAAGCAAGATCAACACCAAATTCAGACCAGACTGTTCAGATTCTTGTCCAGTCAGACCTTGAAAACCTCCGAGGATGGAGATTTCACAACCTCAGTGGCTAAAACATCCCAATGCTTATCTTCATCACAAAAATATTTTTTTCCTTACACCAAGCTGCAACTTCCCATGTTTCAATTTATGACCATTTCCACTTGTCCTCCTGCTATGCATCTCTGCAGAGCCTGCCTAGCTCCATTTTTCTAACAACCTTGTAGGTATTGGGCATCCGCCATTAGGTTCCCCCTAAGCCTTCTCTTCTCCAGGTTGAGGTCAAGATATACAATGTCCACTGCATTTCTCTCATCAACAGTCTAGGTGTTTCATCACAGAAGGCAATCAGGTCAGGCATGATTTATCTTCTGGTAAATCCACATTGGCTATTCCCAATCACCTTCATGTGCCCAAAAACAGCTGCCAAGAGCACTTGTGCCATGATTTTCCCAAGGACCAAAAGGCTGGCAAGCCTGGATCCATACATCATCCTTCTTGTGTTTCTTCAATAATCAGAGACTTTCGTCAGTCTCTGAGTTGATACAGAACTCTCTCATAGTGACAGCCAGCTCTCTCATCACCTAACTAAACCAGTCTGCTCTCCTGAACTCTATGGTCTGTCCTCTCCCTATGCTCTGTGGTCTGAAGCTGCTCATTTTATAAATGACAACCTCACCTCTTCTTCTTCCCTGTCTTTTTAATAAGCTGATATCCATCATCCATACTAGAGATCCAGCCACACAAAGTACCCCAACACATCGCAGTTATTTCAACAATGTCATAGTTCAGCCTCTGCACATGGAGCTTTAGCTCCTCCTGCTTGTTTCCCAGATTGCACGTATTTGTATATGCACATTTGACACAGGCCCCTGAAAATCAATTCAATTTTTGTGTTGCTTGGTGAGTGGGAGTCTGGTTTTGGTTATTTCTTTTACCACTTCCCATTATTGAGGCGACTAAACTCACACTTCTTAAAAATAAACGGATGTTAAACTCATACATGAGAGAAGAAAGATAGTCTTGCTTCCCTTGTTTGCAAGTAACACATAAGATAGACAAGAAGAGATGACAGTATTTAGTTCCTAAGTCTGTGTTTAAGAAATTTGGCTTTATTAGTAAAGATGATCACAACCGCTAGTTGCCTGTCATCAATGAAGTTCCAGTTGTATAGTATTTGTAACCAAAAAAAACCAACCAAACAAACAAAAAAACCCACCACCCCACCAAAAAAAAAAAAAAAACAACACAAAAACCCCCTCATACTTTGGAGCCTAGATACAGACCTAGACATCTAAAGAGCATTCCCATGTGAAAACTGTAACATGCATTTATTTATTTTTTAACTTGTGAGCTAATGGAAGGAGATACAATCCAAAGAAAAAAGGGATTTCTCTATTTTACTTACTGTGAAACACTGATGTCATTGAACGAAGAGCAAAACTACTTATTCAGAGGAGAAAAGTTACATTTCTGGGGGTGGGTTGGGTGGAAAATCTAATCAATCTATTAAAAGGATGATATATTTAATCTGTTCTCTTTCTCTAAGCAAAGAAGTCTCTTAAATCATCAAAAATCAGCAATTTTTTTTTTTTTTTTTTTTTTTTTTTTTT